>VZTY01021260.1:119386-137317 GCA_013400935.1 Turnix velox | reverse complement strand
TTTTGAATAATGTGGCTATTATCGCTTCATTAAGGGGCTGCTCCCGGATTCGACCTGGCGAGATGAGCTTGTAAAAGCTTCGCCTGCAAACTCGACCTGGTTCTTGTCGCTTTTAATTTTTCTCTTGATTTTATTTACCCTTTTACCATCAATAGAAAGCCCGGAATCCACCGGCTTCTTCTCGGTGGCTTTAGGAAAGGAAGGGCCGAAGCCCGTTTGTACAAAATATAGGAAGAAAAATCCCGAGATAGGTGGTCCGGGGAAGATGGGGAGGGTTTGAAATCTAGCAAATACTGGCTATTTTCTCCCCGTCTCTACGGTTCATTAGTCCGTCTTGTCAGTTTTCCTTGGCCGAACGCTTTTAGACTTGAGTGAACATTGCTTTGTGCACGCCTGCCTGCTACAAACGCGCCCATTTTATTTTACTTAATAGAGGAGGGGAGGATGGAAAAAAAAAAAAGAAAATAAAACGACCCCCAGGTTTTAAATTATTTGCCTTGATCTTTCAAGTTTTCCAACTCCCTCTCTCTTTGGAAAAAAAAAATTCTATATAAAAAAAAATTATCCGAAGCCCCAAAGCAAAGCCTTTCTGCGGTTCTGAGAGCGTCCAGGTTTTGTCTGGGGTGGTTCAAGCCGCTGTGAGAACTAGGGATGAGCTGGGAAAAGTGGCTGTCCCTTGTCCCCTCCCTCCGCCCCGGGAGCCTTGCCTTTTAATGGCAGCGTTCGGGGCTGATTCAGGAGGTGCCCAGAGCTAAATTAAGCTCCACACTGATGGAAGTGGCTGAGATTTAGTTGGGGGTTTTGGCTTTACCCCCTCCTCTCGGGTTGAGTGGGTTTTCTCCCTTTCTGCTCGCTTTTCTGCCAATCCGAAAGGTGTCAGCGCTTTGGCTGCGGGAGACAAGGAAGGGAACCCCGAATACACACACACCTAAAATCCCCAGCTAAATCACCACTAACCCCCTCCTAAATTCTTTCTTCTTGATGATCAGCTCCGTAAATACAGTCCTAGGGAGTAATCAGCTCCCGACTCGGGAGGCTTCCTTTTGTTCAAGCAAGGCTCAGTCAAGCAGACAGGAGTTTTTCCTCGGCTGCTTTGCCATTATCCCCAGTAGTTATTTTATGGATTATTTTATTGGTGCGGTGCGTTGCAGCCATTAAAATATTCTCTCCTCTCTGCCCAAGGCTGCTGGTCGAGCTGGGGAGGGGGAGAAGAGGAAGGCCAGGCTAGAGGGAAGGGAGGGACTTTTAAAAAAAGGCTTTTCTGTGTGCATATTATATGGGGTGAGGGGTTTTTTTTGAGGTTTATTTCCCCCTCTCAATTTTTGAGGGTATAAGCTTTTGCGGAGGGAGGATGCTTCGGAGGGGGGGGCGGGAGAGATGCTGCTAGAGGGAAAATGCTCCGGAGAGTCGGGGAGAGGAGTCTACGGGGAGGAATATGCCCCGGAGAGACGAGGAGGATGCTCCGGGGACGTTGTTCCGGGGACTGAGAGGATGCTCTGTGTGGGGGCGGATGCTCTGGGGAACCAAGGGAGTTGTTCCCGGGGACAGGGATGCTCTGTGAAGGGAGATGATTCGAGGGGTCGGGGGTGATGCTCCTGAGACTGGGGAAGATGCTCTAAGGGGAAGAGGGAGAAGCGGCGGCCCCTCTCAATTTCCTTAAAGCGGGGGATGTCCTATAGCGAAGGTCGAGGAGGGGGGATGCCGGGCTTGCCACTGGCGTTGAATAAAAATTGTAATCCAACAAGTCTAACTAGAAAATGGGTTTCTAAAAGCTCTGGAGTGCTGGGTACATAAAGCTATTTGAGCAAATTACAAGAATCGCTCAGGGGCACGAATGAAATCAACACTTTAATTGCCTCCAAAATGAAGATTTATACCCCATTTTCCTAACGAATCATTATTTTATTAAAGGGAGAGCTAAAGAAATGAAGCTATAGTTTTTTGGGGTTGTCGGGGGGATAGTGGGTGGGGAGGAATGGTGTGTTTCCCCCCCTGTTTCCTCCTTTTTCGCCAGCGGCGCGGATTTTGCGCGCCCGGCGCCGGCTCCTCTCCCTCCGCGCGGGGTTTGGCTTCTTCCCCTTCGAAGGGACAAAAGGGCAAAAATTCGCTGTCATTCCCCAACCCCATCCCGCTGTATAAAACCTGCGGAGATTGCGCTGAGGACGGGGGGGATGCTGTTAACGGGGGATGCAGGGCCATCCGCGCTCCCTCCTCCTTCCCCGGTAAACTCTGGTGCCAAGCCCGGCCCCGGCGAGGCCGGCAGTATCTGGGCCCTAATGGTTCAATAATAAGGTGTTGAGTGCTTGTCGCCGGGGCTGCTAATTAGGATGTGGCGGCTCCAAGGTGCGCGTTTATGGCTTGCGCGGGTCTGGGCTGCGCGGGTTCGCCGAGCCGGGGCGAGCGAAGGGCCGGCTCCCTCAGCCAGCCCGTGGGTGTGTATTAAGTCCCTAAATCCTTTTATTGTAGATTTAATTACATTTTCTTACGTTGCGGTAGTAAAGCTTACAGTTAACAGTTGGGTTTTTTTTTTTTCTTTTCCTTTTTTTTTTCCCCTTCCCCTAAATTTATTGGTTTTCCCCTTATTTATTCTTTCCTTCTAGGCCCCTTCAATGCCTTTGGAAAACCATGACACTAATGCTAGGTTTTGCAGAGTAAAGCCCCATAACGCTGACCATTGTTCGGTGATTTAACCAGCTCAGTGGCAAGAGGTCACTAAAATAGCATCCTTCTCCCACGGGCACGACCCCACTGCCTGCCAGGCTGGGACCCACTGAGCTGGTTTTTACCAACCCAGCTCCAAAAGTGCAAGTTTTGGGGTGTGTTTTTTAATGTAGTTTGTTTTTGTTTGGTTTATTTTAATTTTTTATTGGGAATAGTTGAACTCGAGATCAAGAAGACTCCCAGGCTTTAAAAAACCCCTTAGCTGGAGGATCGCGCCCATCCTCAAAGTTTCAAAATAAACCTTTTTTTTTATGTTTTTAATCATTAGCTTTTCAAACATTCGCATGTTTAAAGTTTTATATGTTTGTCAGAGGCCTCAAAAGCTTTAAAACACAGCTGTTGTGCCATGAGGATGGGAAAGCTCTTCTCCCATTAAAAAAAATCCACAGTAGTTAGATAGAAAATTCAATTTCTGAGGTAGTCCTCAACTATTACCTGTTTTCTTCAAGCCATGTCACCTTGGTACCCCGGTGCTCTAGTCTGAACTGTAAAATTCCCCTAAAAGAGCATGTCTGGAGAAAGCTTTTAAAAATTTCTTTAAGGAAAATGTGCCCTTAAGTAGCCACTGTGATCAAATAAAGCCCCTTAGCAGCGCGGGATGGATTTTATAGGGACAAAATAGCACTTTATAACATAAAATAAACTCGTCAGGTAAATCCACCACAGTAGCATTACTTGACAAAAAAAAATATTGTTTAATAATACACAAACCAATTAGGTGCACAGGAACTTTTTCGAGGCAAAGAGCCAAATTCCTATAGGGACCAGGAGGGAAATGATCAAAAAAAGAGAAAATGAACATGAAATAAGACTTCCTGTAAGAAGGTCTATAATTCAACATTATTTGACTCCTCTGTCAGGGAAATTGTCAAAAGATAGTAAAGTGATGCTGGAGCCTCAGTTGATTTTTGTTACAGCCTTAAATGTTTGCAACTGTGGCATTTTAGATGGCCCTTCTTGGGTGATAGCGTGTCATATGTATATATGTATATAATAAAGCAGCACTTCTGCTTATATGGCAACAGGCTTTTTAAAAATGCACACAGTTGCAGACTTGCTCTAAACAAAATGCCACTGTGGAGAATTTTTTTTTTTTCATTAAAAATGGAAAAATGCCTTCGAATGTATTCTTTAGAGAGAAAGGGTCATAAATTGGGATGTGGTACATAGCATATCCGAAGGTGGATGGGTCAGGGCATGACAAGTCTTAACTTTCCCGAGTACTTCCAATGTATCAGCTATACTTCATGCCTTTGGGGAAAGAACAAATAGTGAGAAATACTATTTTACTGGGTGACTTCTTTGCAGGCTGTTTTCAAAGCACATGTGGTTTTCAGCGGGGGAAGCTCGGGATATCGCTGCCGTCAGTGTGTGTCTTCCCATATTGGAAGGACAGGCATCAAAATCCCAGATGTGGGGCAGAGGGTGCAAGGTAGAATCCATTTTGGCATAATGAAGGGGTTACAGCCAGGCTGGTTTCTGAGGAGGACAGATAAAGTAACTCTTAAAAGATTCAAAGTTTCATTTTCTTCCACCGACTTTTTGCCGCTTTGATACCGCCATTCCTTTTTTTCTTTGTTTTCAGGTAAATTCTGTTGTGATATTTAGGGACTGCCCAAGTTTGACAGGCTTTTAATGTAGAAATAGAAAAGTCAATTTATATTCGAGACCCGTTCTTATCTGAAACGGCATCCAAAACTATATTATCAAAATAAGGTTTTCTCCGCTCTCCCTTTCTTTAAGTGAGTAAATGTGTCATGAAGTAGATATCAGATTAAATATATTTTCTTTATTTTATGATTCATGAATCTTTGTGGGTTTATTTGTTGGGGCTTTTTTTTTAAACCATTCAAGAGCTCAAACCAGGCCCGTCCTTGGAGCTGAGTGTAAGATTTGCTGCTTTCTCAAAGTTCCTCGCTCAGGCCCAACTTCTCTGTAAAGTTTCCCCAGCTGAAGTTATGTTTGGTTGCAAAGGGTAGTTTAATTTCCTAATTATTTTCATTTTATAAATCCTTTTTGATAACCAAACCCCACAGAGCTAGGTCAAAACCCCAGGTAACTCTGGAACTCCTCCTGAATGTTTAGGAATGTATCCTCAGGGATCCCTGTCAGCAGGAGCTTGTTGCATTTACAACTTGGAGCTTTGCGAGGAAGTCATGGAGGAGGAAAGTAAGATTTTTATCCTCCATTCTTTAAATTTAGGCTTTATGGCTGAAGGTTGGAGTCTTCCCTGGCTTCTTGTAGGCAGGTAGGAATAAAGGGAGCGGCTCCATGTGCTGAAGGGCTATGTCAGCCCAGAGTGGGCAATGTCAGTGCTTAAGTAAAAAACCCAGATTATATCGTGCTCAATCCAAGTAAGTAAGTGTAGGTTATGCTGATAAGTATTGCTGCAAAAAAAAAAAAAGCAGCAAAAATCTGGTACAGCTTCTTTAAATTAGGGAATCTTTTAGCGTGTCTTAAGTGTTTTTGTTTTGTTCCACGTTTCTGCGTCTGGAGGCTCTGTTTTCGGTCACATGAGCACACAGTTAGCAGGGATCTTGTGTAATCTAAACAAATTGAAGAAAATAAAGGGAGAGGGAGGTTGTTTCAAGTTTGCTGTTAGGGTTTCTTGAAGGTTTCTGGAATTGTTTGCCGCTGGAGGATGTGTGGGAGAAGGAGAGGCTGGGGCACACTGCGGTGTCACCCCCTGTTTTTGGTGTCCTCTCTGTGCTCACTAGTTCCAAGCAGGCTTTAACTAATTTGGAAATTAGTGTTTATGTTGGTGTTTTATTTTGTTTTTCCTGCAGTCACAGCAATATTGAGAAAGGGTAACACGTAACAGAGCGTGCCTTTTGTGTTTTTCCCTCTTTCTGTCGCTGATTCCCAGTCCCACCTTTGATCCACTGCTGATACTCTCTAACATAACTTAAAGCCAACTTGCTGGTAGTTGGTTCAGATCTTTTTTGGGATGTTCAGCATGGTTGCCTTTTTCTTTCAGAAGGAAAAAAAACCAGTAGATATAACCCAGTCTTGGAGTGCAGGTGAGAGCAGAATCCCCACAGCCCAGTGTCCTCGGGACTCCTCCTTTTAATTTAGATGAGGTCCTTGGAAAGCTTCATCCCCCCTTCCCATTGTCTCTGCAGCCTCAGCTCCTTGAGTTGCCTTCTCAGTTGTTACTGTCATGGCTCTGTTTCTTTATTTTTGTGTGTATTTATCTGAAAGGTAAAGAGTGACGCTGAGATTTTAGGCTTATGGGGGTTGTTGCGTGGACGAAGGCGATGGCGAGTAGTTTATGGGGTTTACTGGGTTTTGGAAATGGGAGATTTGAGGTTCATTGGTAAACATCTGGGAAAATGTTCCAAATTTAAACAACAGCAAGCTGAATTAAAAAAAAAAAATCAGAAAAAAAATCAGAGTTTGTCATGGAAGCAAGTGGCCTGTTTGCAATTTAGAAAATATAAAAAAGAAAGAAGTTATTCAAAAGTTCTAATGCAGAGGCTGCCATTTGTTTGCTAACTTGGGGAAGGACAGGGTGGAAAGAAGTGAATTTGAACCCAAATTTGCCCATTGTTACTTTAGCCAGCAGCAGGATTTAGGCTACTGAAAGTCATGGTGGATTCTTGTTTTGCCGCATCCAGGCCAGGAACCCCATTAAAGAAATGCTGGGTTCCCCCCCTCATTCTCCATTGGAGGTTATAGGTTAGCCATCTATGAGTTTTGGGGATCAATAAAGGGATAACTGTGAAAAGCAATGGCCCATGACATGCGGGGAACGAGATGGGTTGATCTAATGGCTCCTGCCTGGCCTCAAAACTCGATGGATCCTCTGGGTTTGTCCACACAAGGACACTCAGGAGAGGTAAGACAAATTGATTGGGTGTAAAATTAAAGTGCATTAGTTAAAGTGCATTGCACTATTGTGTGGATGCTCTCATTCAGAAGTAAAGTGGCCTTAGTTCACTTTAGCCTAATCCCCTTTGGAGTAGGCCACTTTTCTTTTGAATGGGAACATCCACATTAACTTTTAGTTAATTCGCCTTTCCCCAGTGTCCTGGTGGCCTCGTGCCTTCTGCCCTGGAGAGGTTGGGCTGGCCAGGCGCTGGCTCCCCGCGAGCTTTAGGTAAGCTTTTCATTAGGCAGATTCATCTCCGCAGCAGTAATTAACCGCCAGCGTTCGTCATCGCCCCGCAACGGCTGGGGCTCCGTGCTCTCCTCTCTCTCGGCTCCTGCAGCTCAAGAGGGATGTTGTTTGTAGCACCACCTGGGGAAAACAAATAAATCTAATCCAAAAGGCGAGGATTTGGGGCTGGATTGGGCTGAATTGGCTTGAAGGTCCTGTTTCCCTGGTGAATACGGCATTAGGTCCTCCCCAGTATCGTTCCCGTGCCTGGTGACCCCAGTGTTTTATGGTTTGCTGTCACGACGCACTCCCTGCCTGGTAGTTTCTTCTGTGGATAAGCCAGTTTTTGAAGGCAGGGAGAAAACAGATCGGCTCCTTTCAGCTGGTATTTTCCAGCCATGAGTTGGAAATTAACTCAGAGGAGAACTAATTTACCCATTGAAAAAAAATAGCAGGGTGAGATAGTTTTGGAAGCTGCTTTATATTCTTGCTCGAAGTTTGCCGAGTTTTGGTTAGAGAGGTGGTTTTGGGTGTCTTTTGGAGCTTGTAAGTAACCTATTTATTTGCTTTCTACCTGCTAAGCTGTGAGTGCAAATGCTGTGCTGTGTCACGCTCCTGCTGTTGCCCCTTCCCATTGATAGTAGCCTTGCATTAGAAAGCCATTCATTATTGGAGCCTTTCCTAGAAATCCAGAATTGCATTTCACCAAAGGATTGTCTTTCCTCTTCAGTCAGGGGCCGAGGTGAGCCGTTTTTCTCTAGGACTCTCCAGGCATCTATATGATATTCCCACTTGAGCGGTTGATCTCCAAAACTGCATTACTTTCCTCGTCTGTCTTGAAAGGCCAGCGCAGTAAATTAAAAACTCTCTTATTAGCCTCGCCAGGCTTTGAAGCCGGCCAGCTAATTTTGTTTGCAGTTTGGCTTTTTTTCCCCCCTTATATTACTATTATTTTTTAATATGAGACAAATATGCATACAGCTCCTCTTCGCTGAAATAAGAAGCCCGACAATAAGAGGGGTGATTCTGCATTTGCTTAAAAGAACTGCCTGTTTTAACTTCAGAAATGCTGCTCCTGGAGTGAAGCAACAGCTGATGCCATCACAGGCAGTGCACTGTATTCAAACAGCTGTACAAAATGAAAAGCTGTGGTATTAATCCTGCCATTCACAGTTTATTTAAGTTTTTCAAGTTTCTCTCGTATGGGCATGGCATCAATGCCTAATTATGCCTCCATTAGGGGTTGCTGGGCCCTTAATACAGAAAATTATTGTATTTCAGATTTTGGAAAGCAACATTGGTGTAATCTAAGAGCCTTTGCAGCTGGCAGGCATTCAGGGAATGCAAACTTTTACCTTGTAATTTTCTTTTCATTTCAGCCGGTCCGTAGGTTTGGGTCTGGTTTTGTTGTCACCGAGAAGGTCAGATCATCGCCGGTGTTTTGAACAGTGGCTTTAAACAGCTCCATTTAAGGCTGTGGAGCTCTGTAGAGGATAGGGGAAGAGCAGACTATAAAAACTCCATGTCTTTGTCCATCCCATTTGCAGGGTTTTTGAGGCTGTGGTTGCCTCCGTGAGCAGAAATGGTGGAGGCAAATACCCGGAGCCTGGGAGTTCTGTCTCATTCTGTTGTACCCAGCAGATCAAGCTATGGTGAAAGTCTTGGCCCCTTTCTTGACTGTTTGTGTGCTCTTCATCCGTGTCATTGGGTGTAGAGATGTTCCCATCACTGTCTTGCTGATACTCGACACCCACCTGAGGCATGTGCTCTCCTGTGCATGGTGACTGCTTTCCAAAACTTGGCTTAATCTGGCCAGCTAAGTGTTATGTACTAGTTTTAAAGGCTAGGAGCCCTCTTGGGAGCATACTGTATGAAAGAGAAGCACTCGAGGACTCCCTAGGTGGCACTTTGGGTTTAATCTTGAGCCTGTGTAAAGGATCACTTGGGGTGCCATGGTGACCTTTGTCTCTGAGCTCTTCTCTGTGCTCCTCCACTCAGTCCTGAGGTACCTCGTGTAGGTAGAGTAGGATATTATTTTTCATTGAGAGGAATATCCTTGTGGTTTGTAATTTATAAACTATCCTGCTCACCCTTGTACGTGGTTATGGGGGAGCAGTTCTGCTGCCTCCCAGCCGCAGCTCTGTCTCAGCGACGTGTCACCACAAGGCCACTTGAAGTCACAACTTTAACGCTCGTGTTTGCACAGGCTATTTGGGTGGCGCTTGGGGAAAATAGGGGCTTGGTGGCCAAGTGATTCACTGGGCATCACCCTAGCAGGAGGGTGTCGGTGACAGGGAGAGAAGCCTTTTAAGCACATGGGTGAGTTGTCAGCACACGGATGAGTTGTCAGCACACAAGCTTCCTGGTGCTGCCCACTGTTTGCAGGGGTGCTCGGGATGAGGTGCCTCAGAACATGCTCCCCAGTGCCAACCTTGCTGGCTGGTGGATTCTAGAGCCCTGTTACTGCAGGAGGCTCCTGGTTCTCCTCCCTGTTGTGCAAATCCATTTTAGTAGCATGGCTTCCACCTACTAGAGGAGCCTTGTTGTGTTTTTCCCATGTCCATGATGCCTGTGGTGTAGTAATTTGTGGTATGGCTTTATGCAAAAAGTCCAGTATAAATCTTGGTACATTCATACAACCACAGTGAAAAACCTCTTTAAGCTGGAGGAAGGGTATACACATGACTAGGACGTGCAGGAAGGATTAATTTTGTTCTTAAATGTGTGTGAGTGCCTCAAGCTGGAGTCTGGTCTGTGGTGACAAGTGTTTGAGAGATGTTTTGGGTACAGGGATGCTGGAGGGGCAGAGGTGGGGACTGCTGAAGGCCCGAGGCAGAATGGGGAGTTGCAGATGCTCTTCCTAGGTCTGTCGCTGAGGTTTTGGGGTGAGATGATTAGTTAGTTGCTTGTGAGCTGAGATTTTTCTGCTTCTCACTTATAGGCAGATAGGGTTGATGATGCCTCAATTTATATGTCATAGAGTGACAGCAAGGTACAGGAGATGTGTAAGAGTAAGAAGCAAGGTGTTAAAGTGATTAATTATTTCACTCAGTGCATAGTTTGAAGAAGATGGTGTAAAGAAAGCTGCTTTTTGGTGTCATGGGGAAGCGCTGTGCTGAATGGAGATGCTGACTGTGAAAGTTGCTTTTGGTGGCTTTGTGCTTTGGTTTTGGCCACTTCTGCTATCTTCCCAGTAATTACCACTTTTAAAATGTATTTACAGGAGGGAGAGGTTAAACTTGAGCACTGGAAGGAGTTAGTGGCTCTGCCACCACTAGCTTCTGCAGACCTATGGGGCTGGCTGGAAGTAATAAAAAAAAAATCAGAGCTCAGCCCGTCTTGAGGCAAGGGTCCACCTGGGACCATGCCACAAGCCCTCTGAGGTTCTCCAAAATCTCTCTGGGAGGCACAGCAAGGCCACAGGGACCTTTCAGCCTATTTTTTTAGGGCAACTCTGTCAACCAACTGTGTTCTCAAGCCACCTCTCAATGAGTGGGGCAGAAATGGCTGAGGAGCCACGACTACCTCAGCCTGGAAAACCACCCCTGGAACTTGTCCTTCCCCAACCATCTCCCATAGCCCAGGCTGGGTGGGTTTTGTGGCTCACTGGTTTGCTGGCACGTACATGGCAAAACCTTGCAGCTCCACCGCTTCTGCCCTGTTGTGGATCTGGCTTGTTGTGAAATGGTAGAGAGCGGAGGAGCTGATCCCGCCGCTGAAGGGTTTGGCCATGAGCGTTGGAAAATGTGAATCACGGAGAGGGGGGGGAATCCAGTTTTAAGCCTTCTGGAGATAACGGGCAGCACGTAGCAGGAGTGTGTGACTCGCAGAGAGCCTTCAAAAACAAGGCGGCGCCCTGGAGATTAAGCAAACCTCCTTTAATAATCAGAAGCACGTTTGTGCCCGGCGCGGCCTTTCCAGGTACAGCGGTGGCCATTCAGAGGGAAAGGTGTAGCTGAAGTGCAGCTTGTTACACCGGGCTATTAATTGTGGGCTCTTGAATCCCATGAACAATGCACCCCAGTCAAAATAACACTGCCTCCAAATCTCGCATTGTCAGATAGCTTAAAAAAGACCATCCATTTGATAGTTGTGACACGGGCTGGGGGTTTTCCTTTGGCGTGGAGCTGAAATGATGTTGGGCCTTGTTGCAGAGCGAGGAGTGTGCTTGTCCCTTCCCTCCTTGAGAAGCCCTCGATGGGCCTGTGGCATGCATGAAATCAGAGTCTGTGTGGAAAAAAAATTCCCAGCGGGTGCCCCGATGGGTTAATTTTGTCTTCCCAAAAGATGTCACCCCCAAAAATCTGTAAAGGGACTGGAGGCTTTTCTGTGTTTAAACTCTTGGTGTTTGCCTGAGCCCGGACATTCAAGGGCCTGCTGAGCTGAGGGACAGGAGAGGTGGAGAGCTCCTGTTTGCCCCAAATTTACCCAGGCAGGTTGGTCTTGGGACCTTGGCCAGCCATAGAATCATAGAATGGTTTGGGTTAGAAGAGACCTTAAAGATCATCTAGTTCCAACTCCCCCAGCTATAGGCAGGGACACCTCCCACTAGACCAGGTTGCTCAATGCCTCATCCAGCCTGGCCTTAAATATCTCTGAGAGCTTGCACTGTTTTGGTCGGACCCAGGCATCTGGCAGATCCCTTTCTAAATGTCTTTCAGCACGTAAAGGCAATAAAAGGAAGGGATGGCAGACACTGGTTTTCCTGGCTAAGTGGCCAGGCATTTTTCCTGTTTACACCTTTGGAGGAATCACTGCATGAAATATTGAAGAGGAAACTCTTATTTGTCTCTAAAAGCCTCTTGTTTTTTGCTTTTTGTTTTTTGTTTTTTTTTCCAGTCTAGAAAGACATTGAAAATATTCTAGCCCTGTTAAATTCAGTAGGATCCAAGAGAAGTGCCATGAAGATCACCAGAGGGCTGGGGAACCTCCCTTATGAGAACAGGCTGAAGGATTTGGGGTTGTTCAGCCTGGAGAAGGCTCAGGGGGGACCTCATAGTGACTTATCAATACCTGAAGGGGGCCTACTGAAAGGCAGAGGTAGGACTTTTTAATAGGATATGTGATGGCAGGAATAACGGATATAAATTGGAAGAGGGGATATTCCAGCTGGATTTAAGAAGGAAGTTCTTAATGATGAGGGTCGTGAGAGACTGGAATGGGTTGCCAGAGAGGTTGCGGATGCCCCCTCTCTGGAGGTGTTTAAGGCCCAGCTGGATGAGGCACTNTTTTTTTTTCCAGTCTAGAAAGACATTGAAAATATTCTAGCCCTGTTAAATTCAGTAGGATCCAAGAGAAGTNAGTTGGCACTAGATGATCTTTAAGGTCCCTTCCAACCCAAACCATTCTATGACTTAACAAACCTCCTGGTCTTGCACACTGGCCTCCACTACGCAGTGGTGTTGTTTGGGGCCAACTGTGCATCCGTGCATGTTTCTGCATGCCATTAGACTTTTTTTTTCTAAAAAAAAAAAACCGTAAAAATCTTTGTTGAGCAGTGATTTTATCTACCCTGAGCTCAAAGCTGTGCTTCCTTGTGCAGGGAAAGGGATGGGGATTAACGCTATCTAGCGATAGGGCTCTTATCAGAGGGAGGAGATGGGTTTACAATGCTGGGTTGCTCTAAATAGAAAGTCCTAGTCAATGTTTGTTGTGTGGGAGACAAAAACCCTGCATTGCCATCATCTGGCTGGGTGAACCTGGCTTGGATAGGTGCTGTTTACTGTGGAGCTGAGATTAAAAAAAGAAACAAAACAAAAAGGAATGGGATATGGTCAATCAAATGTAAGACATGCTGTGATTGAGACTATTTGCTGCTCATGGATGTCCACTGTGGCTGCCACATATGCCAGCTGCCAATGCAAGAAGCAGAACCTGAAGTCTTGGTGCCCCAGAGAAGTTTGCTTTTGTTATTGCCAGAGGTGATTATTGTGGTGTCTCTGGAGTCCTCTTTGAGGGAGAAAGTCTGGCTGCCCATGCTATTGTCCCTAAGAGGAACTTGGGAGATGGTTCCTGATGCCCAGCAAGTTTGATTTCAGCACGTGCAGAAGGTGATGGGACAGTGCCCCTGGCAGAACACAGCCTGGGCTGGGAGGGTTCTCTGTATATCTGTGGCTATGCATATCTTCCCATGCACACAAGCATGGTTTGTTTTGTTTCTAAAAGTCTTGCTGCTGGAGAACTGATGGGACTTCAGTGCCTCTTGTAAGAGAAAAGCTGTGGTTTTCCCCTTTCCTTTTAGTCTTTATGTCCCACCCAGTCTGATGATCTCCTTTTCATTCTCCTTTTATTTTTTGTGGTTAGTACTCACCGCTTCTAATTATTCTTTTTCCTTTGGAAAGCGCTATCAGCCTGCCCTTGTGCACTCATGTTTTCTTTTTCATTCAGCCCGTTTGGGGCTCTCAAGTCCCTTTCCTCCCCTCTCTTTGACATTGTCTCTTCTCCTCTGAGCTCTGAAGGCATGGGGAGGGGGAAGTGGGAAGCTCTGGAAGTACCTGTGTGCCTGCATGGGTACAGAGCCATGTGCTCCAGGAAGATGTTAGAGCCTTTTCTGAAGCTGTGTAGCTTCAGCAATGGATCATGATAGCAGGATTAATGCAAAGAGCTGGTGTCATTTGGTGGATGTTGGTTTGTTGATCTTTGCATGGTGGGATGTTAGTTGTGCCTCAAGTCACTTCAGGGGAAATCCTGGCCTTATGAAAATTAGCAGCATAAGTCCTGCTTAATTTCAGTTTTCCATCCTCTGTGGGATTCAGGTTGATGCTCACTTTCACTTCCTTCTATCTCTTTGTCTCAGAAGGCATCCAATGTTACATGCATAACGACAGCTTACGTCTTATTTTTCCTATGCAGAAAGGCAGAGTCTTACCCTCATTTGATACAAGGGGAAACTAAAGATAGAAAGCTTATGACTTTTCTGGGGCTAGGAAGGGAATCCAGGTCAGATCTACGGCTTCTGCTTGGAATTTGTTTGGCTTTTTAGCTCGATGGGCCCTGCCACCTCTAACATTGCAAGGGTTCCCATCTGTGCAAGAGCTGCCCTCGCTGTGCTGCTTCTTTGCAGGGGGAGTTCTCGCCCGCCTGTCATTTCAATGACCTTATTTCTATAGGCTTTGGAGCACCTCTTTTCCATCTGAACCTGCTGTGTTGTGTTGTTGTTCCAGTCAAAATCATTCGCCTTTCAATCCAAGTTGCATATGAAGCAGTTTACAGAAGAGCTGTTGGCACTAAAAAGACTCTGTTTTGCAGCACCTATCATTTCTTCTCATACCCTTGGTTTTGGTTGCCCATGGTGTCCCCACTTGGCTTTAGCAGACTGGGAGGTAGGATTACTGGTGGGTAGCCTTGGCTGGCCCCACCAGGAGATGTGCAGATGGCAAAGCCATGAGTGGTTCCTCTCAGGAAAATCAGGGGAGAATCACAGAATAGCTGGGGTTGGAAGGGACCTTAAAGATCATCCATCCTGTGGGCAGCGACATGTTCCGCTAGACCAGGTCATGACCATGGATTTCGTGGTCCGTGAAAGTCCATACTTGGCAAAGATTGTAAACAACATGCATATTTGTGGAGTCTAGGAAATACATTGTGTTAAGTTTTTAACATTACCAAAGCATATTTGTAGTCCAGTTTGTATCTTTCAAGGGTTTTTTTCCCAATTAGAAGAGAATTCAAAAGCTTCATGTGATACTGGGAGGGAAATGAGCCACCTGAGGTTTACTACTAGTCTGTTTCCCATCCAGAAGTGAAGTGGGCTAAGGCTTGTGAATTGAATCTGTCCATCAAATACTCCAGCTTCATCATTGGTACTATGGATTGTGCATTTAAGGTACTGAGCAGCTGTATTGAGCGTTTTGCCCAAATGAGGCTGGGGACATCAGTGTAGCCACCAACCAGCAGGATAAACTATGCAAAAAGTAAGTAAGGAAGTGAATTAAGTTAGGAGGAGGTGGGTGAGATGACTTTGTGAAGCAGCCCCCCTTTTCTCTTTGAGTTCTTGCTTGCCATGAGCACAAGTATTTCCTGGGGTGGAGGGGCACTACCATTGACAGAACTGAGGGAATGTTTTTTTTTAGAAAGGTAGCATTGGGAAAAATCTGAACATTTCCAATGGAATGCATTACTTTTTTTTTTTTTTTCCTAATGAATAAGTATTTAATTTAAGAAAAGAAAATAAGATAAAAACTTCAGAAAGAAAACAATCAGCCCAAATTACTTTGACAAATTGCTGGCAGCAGCTTGGTTCCTCTAGGGCGAGGGGATGAATGATTATACCTGCAGCCAATTCTCTTGTAGCCCGGAGGAGCAGAGGTTCGTCCAACAGCTAAAGGAATTAGCCCTTCCCTGGCTCCAGTTGTTACACTAACACAAATGAGCCCACAAGAGGGCTGTGCTCGCAAAACTTTTGAGAAGATATATAGCAAAAGATGCTGAGTACAATTTTTATCACCTGTAATAGAAAGCGATTTCTTTTATTTATGTACTTATGGTCAAGCCTTTCATTCCATGGCTAGGCCCTCTTTTTTTTTTTTTCTTTTTCCTGCCTCTTTCAGATGCTTTGTGCTCAAAAAAAAAATCCATTTGATGCTTTAGCACAAGCAGAAAGCAATGGTTTCCCCTACTGTGAGTTAGTGTTAACTTGACTCAAAGCCCAGCTGTTGCTGGATTATAGTAATAAGTGTACATAATGCTATTTCTATTGACTCTCCAATTTAGCCATTAACCAAATAACTTTGTCTGTAGCTTTTTTTCGTTTATTAAGGCTTGATGTTCACCATGACACAAGTCAATAACTGCTTCAGAGGCCTCATCATATGTAGTTCTCCCTTTCATGGGGCTGCTGTGCTGGTACCTGCTGGGACTTCTGGGCCCAGCACATCCCCCAGGTGGATAAAGCACCCAGTAGTGGTCACGTGAGACAACTGGTGCTTCTGGGATTATTTAGATACATGGTCACTGTTGTTGCTTCTTCTCCTTTTCCCTTTCTCTTCTTATTTTTTCCTCCTGCTTGCATCAGACTATTCAACAAGCTTCAGAGCCAAAGCAAAAGTCAGGAAATGTATTTAAAAAATAAAACATCCTTTGTAGAAAGGCTGTATGTCCTTAAAACTATGCAGCATTAGGGCACCTGAATCCCCTTTTATTTTAAGTCAGTCATGTGACCATGACTTGAATCAGTCACCAGCTTGACTATGGTTTTGGCATTAGAAACTATTGTCCAACAAGAAGGGCGGTGGTGCAAAACCAGTTTAAATCATGAGAACTTACAGTCCAGCCTGGAAATCCTGGAATGTTTTTGCTGGTGTATTCCCAGTTTTGCTGGTGTATTCTTGGTTTTGCCAGTGTCTTCTTCATGTTGCAAAGATGCTGAAAGCATCAGTTGAACACTGGGGCCAGGGGTGAGTTCGGAAGAGAAAGATAAAAGCTACTAAAAAAAGGATTATCAGTGCGTCCCAGTCCATGATGCAGTGGCCGCTCTCAGCTAAATGGTGACTAATGTATAAGCCCAAGTCATAATGGGCCATTATCCTTATTTATACACTATTGTCACGACCACGTGGCCAAGACCACCCTCTGGAATGAGCCAGCCTATGTAATGGAGTGATTAATTTATATTACTTTGCACTTCTCTAAAGTCTCCCTTTGGAAAAACTCAACGTGTTTTACAGTCGCTAATTAATTTAATCCCCCCAACAATATCTGCTCTGGAGTGAGAAGTGCAGACCTCTTTCTTTTTTTTTTTTCTAACTTCTAACTTGTTTCTTTGGGTTTTTTCCTTATTGTTCTTATTGTTGTTCCCCTGGTAGAAACTTGAGGCGCAGAGATAGCTCATCTCAAGTTACTTGTCCCTGCATGAGCTCAGGTTGTGGGCTTTCACCTGGGAGCCAGGTTGTTTTTCCAATGGACAATTGTAGAAATGAGAAGGAAATCTAGTTTATCTTTGTGCCTGTGGTGAATGAGGAAGTCAGGATTTCCATGTGGAAGGTGTTGCGGAATTCATTCCTGTTTAGGGCAGCCTTGGTGTAGAGCAAGGATAAAAAGAATCCCCATCATCACTAAGGAGCCCTGTCAAGTGATAAACCACAACTTCTAGAAGAAGGGAAACAGCTAAGTGAGGCGTTTCTATTTCCATGTAGGAATAGCTTGTCATGAGTACTGTCAGGGTTTTTCTCTGTAACTAGCGCTGGAAAGATTTCTGCAGAAGAAGGAGGTGGTTCGTGGTGTGAAAAAATAATAATATTTGCCATGTCACTGTCAAAAACAATTCAACGTAAAAGAAAGTGCTTGGAGGATCGTGAGTCTGCAAGTGGGTTTAGAGAGTCTGTTGACTTCAAAGTTCACTGGAAGATTAAAAAAAAAAACCAAAACCAAAAAAACCCAGAAAAGAGATGAGATGAATGTTATGCTTGGCTCCCTGCTTTGGTGGACGGGGGAACTTTGCTGAAATAGTCAGGAGGAGAAAAATTACACTGGGGTTTGTGTTTTGGATTTCTCTTTCCCCCTCAGTGGAGAGAGATGTTTTTGGAAGCAAGGCTGCGTGGAGTCTGTTTAAAAAATAATGTGGCTTTCAACGCAGTTATCTCTGAAGAATTTGCATACGAACTTTGATAGCTAATCTTTCATCATGTTTAATAAACTGACTAAAGATGTAATTCCTAGTCTCTTAAGACTTGAGATGCTTAGTTAAATACAAATACTTTTGAAATGCTAATAGACGGAGGCAGCCAGGAATAAAAAGAGGAAAAAAAAGTTAGCAGTATCCCGGGCAGATTTGTTTTTTAACAGGCCATAAAAATAATAGCTTAATAAAAGTGAGATTAGGTGGAAAATATTAACTCCTGCTGCTGAATGCAGAAATGTAAACATCTGGGATGCACAAAATTTTGATAAACTGAGGTGGAATCCAACATTTCTTGCATGAGTGCCTGTATAATGTGGCGATAGCTGTGAGAAAAGAGGAGCCCAGCATCTAAGACCCAACACAATGAAAATGCAATGAATCGGAATGCCTCACAGATCATAGCGGAATCAGACTTTCCAGCAAGGAAAATCTTTTCATGGTGAATTAAGTGGTGGAGGAAGAAAAATGGTGATGAAAAAAAGGTAGGCGCAGA
>VZTY01021260.1:81673-119304 GCA_013400935.1 Turnix velox | reverse complement strand
GATGAAAAAAAGGTAGGCGCAGATCACAAACACTGGGCTCAGGGCTCGCCGCTGAAGATTTAAGAACCTTAGCTAAAGCTATGCGGAATAGAATGTGGAAAATTGAATTTACTAAACAATTAAGCATTGAATTAATCTACATCCCGCACAGTGGAAAAGTGGGGGAGGGAAACTGAACAGAGCTGAATAAATCAGGGGAGCTCATTAAAAGATAGTGAATATATCAGGTCTGTTGTTGCAGAAAGGAGGGCTGTTTCCTGCACAACATGGTATAATTCTTCTAGTCCGGAGCCTCCTCTTTTCTGTTCTCTCCCCCCTCCCACCCCATCCCCGCCTTCAGAGTTGTGTTCTTAATCAGATTAATAAACATTTCTGCCGAGGTTAGAGCGGGCGCTCTATATTTTACCTTGTTATCTGCAGCTTTTCTATTAATTACAAGTCAGCTCACTAGTCAACAATAGTAGTGAGGGACAACATAAATAGAATGAGAGTGCCCTGGAGATGTCACTCGTAGGATCTGATGCATCCTGGAACTCCCACGGGTTCCTGCAACCTCCCACATGCCTTGCTGGTCTTTTGTTCAATTACAGTTAATGCAATAGTTTGCCATTTTCTCCTTCTAATTATATTTTCAAGTGGGATTTGTAGCACATAGAAAAACATCCTTTTACATGTTGAGGCACCAGGGCTTTGTGCTTGGCATTGTCTGTCCCCTGGGTGCTGTACCATTCTTTCTGCAGAGCTCTGAATAAACAAGTCCCTCTTTTAAAGCTGCAGTTGTACAAACTGAAAATTTATGCATTAACTGTTTGCATTCTGAGCATGTGTTCCAGATTACCTCTTACAGCATTCTTTTGGTATGCTGGAGAATGTGTATTTGTAAAAAAAAAAAAAAAAAAGCATTTCTTTCACAGTTCACACATCATTCTTTCAATCGCAGAATCACCAGATCAATTAGCACTTTTTATTTATTTATTTTTTTGGGGGGGAAGGAATATGCATAATAATTGCTTTAAAATATTCATGTGGGTTTCTGCGCCTGTAATTGTAATCACAAATCATGGCTGTAACCAGGATTATAATAAAAAAAAAAAGGGAGAGAGATCTCTCCTTTCTAAAAAAATAAAGAAAAAACAGAAAAAAAGTTGAGCTTTTCTAATCCCCTTTATCTTGTGTCCCAGATTAGACTTTTTTGTCTTAATTTTCCTTCTCTGTGGATCTGAGTGAGAAGTTCATGGGATTTTGCCTTACATCTCGCTTGGCAATGTGTGGGTGCTGCCTTCAGTTGCTGTGCTTTAGCCCATGAATAGATTTATTAAAAATCTGGCAATATCAGTCTATTTTAATAGTATGCAGGCCCAGTTTATGTTGTGGTGTGATTTAAATCCAATGGATTTATGTAACGCCATGGTTTTTGTCTGGGCAATGGTTTCCAGTGGGTGATGTTGCTTCCTGGCAAAAAAGAAACTATTCAGTTACGCACAGGAGGCCATAGCAGGATGACCAGCAAAGTCCCTGTGATGGTTTTTTTTTCAAAAAACCCTGGTACTAAAAGCTAATTAAAATCTTCTCCAGTGATAAAGGGAGACTTGGGAGGAGTGTCACCCGCGATTGTTTCCCCAAAGAATTTAATTTACAGCCAATTTTTCCTATCAGAATGTTACTTTCAAACGCACCCAGTGATAAGAAGCAACATCTGTTTTCTGTTCAATAGTACAAGGAGGCTCGGCATGGGGCTGAGTGTACACAGTCCATGTGAAGCCATTGTTATTCTCATCTCTTTTTTGTCCCCGTGCCTGGTCCATTTGCCATATACCATCCGGCAAACAGCTGACGCATCCTGGCTATTATGGACCTGAGGCCAAATTGCCAGCCAAAGTCTTTAAGCTCTTCCACCTTGGGCCTGGTACGAGAGATTGGGGAGGGGGAGCAGGGCCCATATAAAGGGCTCTGGCTCTCGACCACCGCTCTCATTCTGCCTGTGCCAGGTTCACGGGCTGTTCCCGCCAGAGGGGTTTTTTTGTGGATGCTAAAAATATCAGTGTAGCTCGGTGCCAGCAATTTGCCCTCCCCCCTCCTCGTCGGGAATGTTTCTCTTTTCTGTGGTAATAAGGGAATGAGATTATATAGGTGGTCAAACATAGAATCATGGAATAGTTTGGGTTGGAAGGGACCTTAAAGATCATCTAGTTCCAGAACATGTTTTTTTTTGCTGGGGGGAAATGGTGATCTGGGCTATTCTGGCAAGAGGGAATAATTTTTGGGGTATATTTGCCAGCCTGGGTCTGTGCGTGGGCACTGTTTTTCTTGGGGGCACTCAAGCCATGTCAAATTTTAATCTAGGATTATTTCTTTTTGGGTCCTGCAGCCCTCCTGGAACAGAGACCACGATGACACAGCATCGACGCGCTCTGGGGGGACCCCTGGGCCCTCCAGTGGGGGACACACATCACACAGCGGGGATAACAGCAGTGAGCAAGGTAGGAATGGAACCCTTGAGCTTTCTTAGCTGGCGACCGGTCACTCTCTCTGTGGTGTCACAATGTGCTAAGGTACCAGGGGGTTTTCTGCTGTGAAAGTTCTATGTTCCTTTTTTTGACACTTTTCCCCTCATCCCTCCCACCCCCCCTTATCTTCTCCTAGTAAAAGGATTGGCATCTTTATTTTTCCGACCCTGCCAGCAGGCACACATGAGCGCAACATATGTATCAATTTGCAGTATGCTTCATAAAAATAAGCAACAAGAAGGGGTTTTGGGTTTGGTTTTTTAATTTGTTTTGGTTTCCCCCCTCCCTTCATTCAAACAAGTAAGAAGATGAAATCTTCTAAAGCAAATGTAATTAAGATTGCAGAAACTCATGCTAGTATTTCAAAGATGCCATCAAAACTTCTCTGGGTAGATAGAAGAAATGTCAGCTGGCCCATTTTAGCAAATCCACAGCAGTGATTTTATTTCCTCTTTTTTTCCTTTTTACTCAATTCCAATTTACTTGATGCAAAAATGTTTTCTCAGAGCAACTGCTTTAGCAGGATGAGTATGAAATGAGCTTGGTACTCATTTCATTGGGATGTCCTACAAATAATTAGTGCTGGCTCAGAAACTCTTAAAGTCTAAAAAAGCTGAAATTCTAGGGTTTTCTGAGAACCAGTTTAAATGCTTCATCCTTTTTTTTTTTTTGAAGAGACTAACTGCAGTGGATCTAGTGTTAATTTAATGCAATTAAAATTTAAAAAGGATCCTTAATCTGAATATAAAAGAGAGTGCTTTATTGAAGTTGACTCTGAACCCACGATAGGTATATACTTTTAAATCTGTTTTTATGATCATGTTTCATTCAAGTGCCGTTAGACAACAAAGGAGTTGTGTTTTCCAAAAAGAGGCTGAGCAGGGCTGATTAGCACTGCAAAGTCCACTTTTAACAAGATTAGTTTGTAAAATAAGCCAGTATATTTTAATTATTTATCCACATGGACCTAACGTCGATGATAAACATCTTCTCTTTATAGAATTTTAAGCATTTGAGACCCTTTATTGTTTAGAGAAAAGTTGCTGACTTCATCGCAAGTACAGCCTAGTAAAAACGGGGCCTGGAACAGTAAACTGTTGCAGAGCTGAGGCAGAAACTGGTAACCTTTTGACCTCTGACTTTTACTGGAAAATTATATGCAACATAAATTCAGGGGGCCTTTTTTCTTTCAAGTACATCTATGTACGTATTCTAGCAGTGCTGGTCACAACACCATGGTTGAAGTGGTGTCAACATGCTCACTTTCGGAGCAGTCTTCAAACCCACAGGGCTTTTTAAGGGTGAACAAGTTGCTGGAAAAGTAAAGTAGGCTTAGGGACTAAAGCAGGCTGTTTGAAGGATTTTTTATTTGGCTGGGGCTGGTCTCTCGTTAGACGGATGTGTACATGTTTACATCTCCATGTGCGTGGATGGGACATCTGCAGGGAGGCTTGCCAGCCTGCTCCTTTGGAAAGGCACTTTGGAAATGGATGTGCAATTCTCTAATGTACTTTGAAACACTTTTTTCACGTTTTCTCCTAAACATGGCATTTTATTAGTCCTGAGCACCATCAGTATCAGGTGTTTTCTCATCTCCATCCTGGTTCACTCCTACAGCATGCTCTAACCTCAGTCAGGAAGGGGTGTTGTGAAAGGCACGAGTAGTTTTAGAGTTTGAGTTAAATTAAATAGCCAAAGAAGGACTTGTCAGCGATGCTTTAGCCGGTTCTGGAACTTTGACCCACATCCCAGATTAAGGTTTTTTTGGGGCTGGAGTTTCTGCCAACACAACTTGATAGTTGTGTTACATGAAGAAGGCTCCGTTTTAGGGAAGAGTAAAACGAAGTGGAGACATGCTAAGTTCTTAGATCAGGTTTTGGAAAGGAGATCCTTGTCTAAAGGGTCTCTGTTACTGAGACTTTCCACCTATTGGAAATTATTTTTTTTTCCAGAAAGAGGGATGTAGAAAGGATAGGGATGATCATACTGAGCTATGCTGTGTGTCTTGTTTGCTCGAAGCTCTCTGCAGGTCGAAATCATGGGGGAATCTCAGTTATTTAAGCACATCCGTGCCTGCCTATACATCTTGTGTAAAAAATAAAAGGCAAGTTTTTAGTCTTACTGTGTTGAGAAGAAGTCAAAACCCATGATTCTGAATGACCAAAAGGGAAGAGGAGAAAAAGATGGCAAATTTCTTGCCTCTTCTCAGCTGCTGTTCAGTTCAAAATGCCACCAGCTGTAGGGTTAACTTCCATGGCTTAATGTCAGGAGCAACAAAGTTGTGGTCAAACTAATGATTTCACCTCTGCCAGATAACTTTTCTGGGCAGCAGAAGCAGCTGGCATGGCTTCTGCCCCAGCAGCTGGGTGCATCTTAAGGGGGTGGCAGAAAACAGCCCAGGACCCGTCTGTTGATGCTTGGGAGCACATGAGTTAACTCAAGATGCATGCGTGGCGTGACATATATTCAGTATATCACGGGCTTTCCTATTTTTAGGAGTTTGTAAAAGTTCCCTTTGCTTCCATCTGTTAAGATCACGTTTGCCATTTAAAAAACCTCCAAATCTGATCACCAGAAATATAACCCTCTAAAAGTGGCTGTTCTTAAGGTTGTTCCCGCAACCTCCTTTCCCTGCGGGGGTAGGAAGAAGCCCCTCCCGGGCCAGGTTTCCAACCTGGATGAGGTATTCCAAGGATTTGAGGCCAAGCTTTGTATTTTCAGGGGTGAAGATTGAAACACTTAAGCCCCTTAGCAAGAGTTTTCTTCCATAATCTTTAGCTCAGATGACGCTAAGTTCTATTTTTTGATTTTTACAGATGATTTTTCTTCTTTACCTGATCCATCTTTGCTTTTAGACCTCAGAAAGCGAGGTTTAAACCCGTTTATGCCCCTATGCACAAGGCAGGTGGAGTGATTACCTTTGAAAACAGGAGATGTTATTTCCCGTAAACACTTTGAAATCTTTCTTTTCTTTTTTAAACATGTACGTTTATTTACTTAGTAAATAGTAGTGACTCCCAGCTGCTTCGATCTGTGGTAGAAATCCATATTTAACTGCAATGGAGCTGCTCTGGGATCTCATGCCACTGAACAGCTGGGTATGTTATTGCATGGCACATTGACACAACCTCATATAAAGGTCCAGTATTGTGTCATCCTAGGGGATAGTTATAGCACAGGAATGCAGAATAATATTGAAAAAGTTGAAAAAATAATATGAAAAAGTTTCCTGGGCCATTTTCCCCGTTGCTGTAAACTTACTGTGAAGGGTCTTTGGAGCTCTGTCTCCAAATGGTGCAGAGAGGTCTGAATTTACAAAAAAAAAAAGCAAGTTCTCTGGCATGGGCAGGTGATGCTGAGCTCATGGCTGCACTGTTTTATATTATTGCATAAGCTGCTTTTACAAGATAGTCCTGTTTAGGACATTAATGGATCTGGGTTTGTTTGTTTTTCAAATAATCAGGCCAGGAGGATGCTGAACAAAGCCCTGGTACAGTCACTTTTAATTCAAAGTGGGGGCTCTTAAATTCCCATGTTTAGATCTCCTACATGCCTTAAAGGAAAACCAAAAATAATCCATCAGTGTCTCCTATTCACGCATATTGTTTCTTTCCCCACTTTTTTTCTTGTGCCAATCTCAGACAGGGTTCAAAACATTTTTTTAACCCCCAAATAATTGTTGCTCTTTCAAGCCAGGAGTAGAAAACGGCAATATTTCATCATAAAAACACGTCAGTGGCAGCACTGGTTGGTTATTTAGGGGTTTTTTTTCCCCACTTTTTGGAGTGGTTCAGGCAACTTCTAGGCAAAAAGGCAATCATGTTTATTATGGCTGGGAATCTCAAGGTGGTTGTTTCAGAGGGCTGCAAAGCTGGGTGGATGAGGGAGAGAGAAGGACCACATTACGTTCCAGATGACTGAGCAAAGATTTATATACCAGCTTACTTTTTTTTTCCTTTTTTTTTTTTTTGACATGAGAGAAGAAAAGTAATAAGAGTGGGGAGGCGAGGCATTCGGAGCGGTCAGATGGCCGCTGACTAATGGGATAGGTGGGCAGGAGCCCGGGGATTGGGTGTCTTAATGAGCACATTTCACACTGAGTTTGGGCTGCAGTTCCCCTTCACCTTTGCCCTTTATTGACCAAACTGACACTTCATTTTTCACATACTTCCAATTATGGCTGAGCTTAAGTGTTGCCCTGCCTCCTTCCTTTCTTTGCCCATGGACGGCTTGAGAGCAGTTGAGGCCACAGAAGATATTTTAATTTGAAAAACTACCATAGCTAAGGTAGGCTTAGGGTGTAACCAGAAACCAGTCACTTTGCAGTTTCTCTCTTAAAATCGAAAGTTTTAATGTTTCTGGTTTAGTGCTGTTCCCCCCCCCTCCACCCTGGCTCCCTGTTATCCATGGTGATTACTTTGGAGGGGACAGTTGGGTTGGTGAGGGGTGTTTTTCTCATAGAAAAGCTTTTTTGGGCGGTACAGGTGCTGTGGATGGGAGTCAGATGAGTGACGAGGTAAACCCAAGGGGAGAAAAGCAATGTCAGGCTTGAACGATGGCTCCTTCTTCTTCCTCAAGAAGTGTCTTGTGTTGTGATGCGCTATGATGTGCTTGGCCTAATGCCTTCCTGATGGAAAAGCAAAGCATAATGAATCATAGAGTGGGAAGGGACCCTCAAAGGCCATATAGTCAAACTCCCCTGTAGCGAGCAGGGACATCCTGCACTAGATCAGGCTGTTCAGAGCCTCACCAGTCCTAGCCTTGAGTGTCTCCAGGGATGGGGCCTCCACCACCTTTCTGGGCAACCTGTTCCACGTTGTCCAAATTAATGGTGCCTGTGCTTCTTAAACATCAGGACATGGTGTTTTGGTGCTATTTAATGCTTGAATGTGGCTTCAAGCCTGGCCTGGCTGTGCTTCTTGAAGAGGTGGATGAGGATGATGGTGGGAGAGGCAGATATGATGAAGGGATGGAGAAATCTCCATTCTGCTGCCCTTCCGTCTCTCTATGATCAGTGTCCCCCAGCTAGAGCCTGCGTGTGTTTCCACCGTGCCTTTTACATGCAGAATCCTTCCAGGGAGGAAACGTCTGTTTGCTTTTGCAGGGCTTTGGGGCTTTTCAGAGCATGTGGTTTTCCTACCCGCCGTGAATTCTGTCGGAAATAGTCGGCATAAGTTGTGCTGCCATGGGGGTGGGTGGCTTCAAGAACAAAATAGCTGCTGTTAGCCCTTCAACTTCTTCCCTGCTGGCACTGCTGGATTATTTTGCAGCTTGACTTTTGCTGCCCTGGCTCCCTCACATTACGTGTGGGCAAGTAACAAGCAGTGGCCACATCACCTGAGTGCCAGTGGTGATGGCTTCACATTGAAATACTCAGAGAGCTTATCAATGGTTATTGACATCCAAACAGAGGCCTCTCAGCCACAGAAGTATCTATTTTTTTAAAAAATGAAATAAATAATAATTTTTTAAAATTAGGTATCACCTACTTTATTATGTAGCCCTCTGGCATAGTAATGGCACAGCATATTTTCACTATAATATGGTAATAAAAGAATATGTAAAAGGCAGACAAAAGGTTCTGTCTTTTCACTAAGGTGACCCCTGTTACCAAGTAACTGCTTTACTTATGAGCTTATTAAAAACTCGGAGAAAAAAAAAAAAATGAGCTTTTCATACTTCACAGGCATTGATGTGAAAATGAGCTGTCCTGCGAGTAGTTTTCTTGATCATTTTTAGAACAATTGATTAGCCAAAGAGCCGCTGTCATTAGTTGACATTGACTGATAGCAATTTGTCACAAGCTCCGAAGGTCAGCCAGGCAGTGGAAGCTCCAGCTTGTCTTTGATTGACCTTTTCTGGTGCCATTATCATGCGATCGGTTAGACTGGATGTGACCCTCGATTGGAAAAGACAGGGCATTAGTCAACAGGGGCTGCTCCCAAGATTTTTTCCTTTTTTTCCTGGTGCTTTATGTATTGTGAATCTTGAATTAAGCGTAATGGGCTTGTTTGGAAATGGAGTGGTGTCAAGTTTTCTTGCCCAGGCTCCACCATCCCCTTTTCTTCTCTTGCTTTTCCACCAAGTGGGCAGCACTCAGTTGGCTCTAAGTCAGTGCAAGCACATGTGCCTGCTTCTTTTGATGCCAGATGAGGCCTAAAACAGCTCCATATTTATTTGAAATTCTTCCTGTAGGTGCATATGCTTCAGCAGCACCCGCACTAATTATTTTTTATCTCCTCAGAATCATGTTTTATTTTTTAACAGTGATTGAGTGGTTGTGGATTATGCTCATAACAACACGATGTCAATTTATCATTCTGCTCTAAAGCCGGAGGGCGTGAAACTGGGTTTTTTCCCTCCTTCTGGTTGGGGTTTGTTGGGTTTTGTGTTTTTTTTCAATCTCATCAACTTGATTCAGCTGTTAAAGTTAGATTTCGACAGCATTGAGTTTCCCTGCCTCAGCCAGGCAGGGTGATGCTTCCAGTATGGTGCATTGGAGCCAGCCCTTGCTTGGAAGCGGGTGTCTGTTGTGATTCAAGCATCAATCCCTTCCTGATGTCAGGATTTATTTTAATCATTCACATTAGCTCTGAACGTCTGTTATTATCAGGCGATTTTTCTTTTTGATTTGGCAAAGCTAAGTTAAATACTTATAAATGTTGCTTGTTTTGCCTAAATTGTGGGTAACGCAGTCATAAATGAATTCTTTTCCTTGTAAAAAAAGAGAACAACCAAGGCCTTCCTCTCTTCTATTTGCCTTTCAGGGCAAACCTGAATTTTCTCCCTCTTAAGTACTGACTTGTTTTTCAGGTCAGCCCCCTGAGATAATAAGCAGTTCAAAATGAGCACAACCATTTCACCAGGGCTTAATGCCACTTTGAGTCTTTGCTCGGGAAAAGCTTCCAGCCGAGTGAAGAGCAGAGAGGGGATCACATCAAGAAGCAGATCCCTCAGGCTGGAGCTGTTGCCATCCTTGACAGAGTGAGAGGAGGTGTGGGATGGAAATAAGACTTCAGGAACTGTTTACCTTTTAAGTGGCTATGTAAATACAAATATTCCTGACTCCTTGGCCTGTCTGTAATCAAGCAGAAAATTCATGTTCTGTAATCCTTTTTTTTTTTTTTGTTAAGTTATTCCAAACTTAGGAATGTCTGGCCCATTAAACAACTGGGTGGCTGCACACAAATCTGTGTATACATAGACCAGATATGTAAGAAGTTGTCCCTGACCCTGAATTGAGCATGCTGTCAGCAGTGTGGGGCATCTGCAGACCCAAAAGTGTCTGCAAAGCCCCAGGAGTGAGATCTCAAGGCCCAAGGGCAAGATCTCAAATATGCCAAGTAGGGTCCAGTGATGAATACCACATCAATAAATCTCATCTTAGGCTGTTACCTGAAAACTCAGGTGGAGGATTGAAGGGCATCTTGCTTTCTTCCTTGGATGGGTGAGATTGGTGTTGTAGGAATAGGTTGGAAGGTTTTGGTCTCCAAGATGCCTGTTTGTAATGGTACCTGAGCTTTGTGTTTTGCAGATCCATTGGTAGGATCTCATTTAGAAAATTGTTGCTTCATTTTGGTGGGGGATTGGGGCTTTGGTGGTTTCCCCTCCCTCACACATTCTGGGCATACACCTTTTGGTTTCAGTGGCTCATTGAAGCCAGTGAGCTTCCATATGGCCCATATTAGAAAGAAAATTATTTCCTGTGAGGGTGGTGAGAAGCTGTGGCTGCTCATTCCTGAAGGCATTCAAAGACAGGCTGGATGAGGCTTTGAGCAACCTGGAAGGGAGTTTGGAACATGATAATATTCAAGGTGCCTTCCACCCCAATCCATTCTAAGACTATATGCTTTCCATCTTGAAGGCACCAGCCCAATACCCAATTGCTTCTTCAAGTCTTGATGGCTTCAGATGAGTCTGATGTGTAACTCTGAGGAGTGCATCATTGACCTCCTTAAATCAGAAGTTAAAGAAGCAAAGGTGTGTTCCCAAGATGTTCATTCACTTCTGAGAAATATTTTATCACAATGAGTTTAAGCTGCGAAGCACACAGAGTTTCTGGATTGATGATGCAACAGGGTGTGCCATCAGGCAGTTTGGCGTAAAGCATTTCCTTGCCTCTCATGTGAAATGCTGGGAGGAGAAGAGGGTGGAGGAAGATGACTAAGGTTGAAAGACGAGCGTTTAAAATCATAGAATCATGGAATATGCTGAGCTGTAAGGAACCTTCAAAGGCCATCTAATCCAATACCCCTACAGTGAGCAGGAACATCTTGCACTAGATCAGGTTGCTCAGAGCCTCATTGAGCCTGGCCTTGAAAGGGATGGGGCCTCCACCACATCTCTGACCAGCCTGTGACGGTGTCTCAACATCCTCATGGGGGAAGAACTTCTTCCTAGTATCTCATCTGACCCTGCCCTGCTCTAGTTTAAAACCACTGGCCTTCATCCTATTGCTCCATGCCCTAGTGAGCAATCCTTCCCCAGCTTTCCTGTAGCCCCTTCAGGTACTGGGAGGCCACTATGAGGTCTCCCTGGAGCCTTCTCAAGACTGAACAGCCCCACTCCCTCAGCCTGTACTCGTTGCAGAGGTGCTCCATCTCCCTGATCATCCTCATGGCTTGTGCATAGAGAAGTGGTGTGCTTGTCCCATAATGCAAGAACAAAGAGTGGGTGTTCACCAGGGTGATGGCCCAGGAGCCTTCCAGAGAGTTATCTGGTTTAAAACAAGCACAAATGTTCTACACTGTGGGTTAAATTTATCGCTGCAGTTTTCTGTGGAGGTCAGTGGGGGACAAAAAGAGATTAGACCAATTCGTGGAAAAATGGGTCCTTCTGTAGCTATTAAAAACCCTGGTCCTGTTAAGCCACTGGCTCAGGAAGCTGCCTCAGTGCTGATTGTCAGAGCCAGGGCACAGCCGCTTCTCCACAACCCCCCTTTCAATGTGTGTTTCCAAAACATCCATTATTGCTTGTGAGAGAGACAGAGCTGCTTGGTCTGATCTTCCCTGGTTTTATCTTAAAATAATTTTTAAAAAACCAAATTAGTTCAGGATAGAAGAGGCTGCTTTTTGGATTTTTTTTTTCTTTAGGCTATTTTCTATGGCTGTTGCTAATGCCAGCAGGCTTTTGTTGGGAGGAAAGTCTCTGTAGTTTGTATTTTCTCACTCCTTACCACCCTGGCAGTGGTGGGAATGGGTTGACGCTATTCATTCAAATGTGACAGGTGATTGCTTCTGTAAATGAATGCGCTCAAATCATAATTGTGGCAACAGAATTGTTTGATTACCTGGCGGGAGCCTCTTTCTCCCTGATAGCTTTTGGATCACCTGTTTGCTGAGAGCATTTGACAGTCCTCATGTTTATTACCCAATTGAATGTCAGTAGCAATTGCAGCTAAAGATAAACGAAAATGCAAGTACTTGTTGACCTTGACTTTTTTCCGCAAGATATTGGACTTGATGGCTCTATTACTGTTATACTGATAAGAGTTATAAACAGTACTTGAAGGAAAATGTTTTATTCCCAGAGGAAAATACCACGCCGCTGTGGGAAATGGCATCTGACTCGTGCTCTTTGCCAAATTCGCTTGGTTCACCTTCATTTAAGCTGTGGGAAAATAAAATACAAAATTTCCCCTTTTATGACTCCAATATCTCTGCAAACATGAATTCCTGCGCTCTTTGTAAAGTTTCGTTGGCAGCCTGCACCAAATAACATATGGTGAACGCGAGACCTCACCGTGTTTTATGATGTGCCATAATGAGGATTCTCAATTCTTCCTCATTTTCAGGCTGATTTGATAATTACAGGGAGGGGAGCAGAGCTTTCTTCTCCTATTCCATGGGAAGCTTAATAGGTCTACAACCAGTGAAGACTGGGAAGTAGAGGGCTGTGAGAGTGCGTGTGCTGGTGGGAGGGCAGCCTGGGGATGAAGTGATCACAGGGATGGGGGAACCATACTTTGTCAGGTCTTGCTCGCTTTTTTGGGGCAGGATCCCAGGTGGGTTCCCTTGCAGTTCTTTTGGGTGGAGGAGGCCAGTTTGGTGTCATGGAGTGAGAGGGATGAACCTCCTACCCTAGCAGATTTTGCAGCTATACCCCTTTCTTTTATATATTAATGCTTATATCCATACCTATATTTATATGTTTATATTCAGAATTCTACTTATGCTTATATATTTCTCCTTCATTTCTAATCCTGCTCCAGTAAAAAACCTGAAGAGTGGAAACAGGATCAGGCAATAAGCTTTGGGATCTTCTGGGGATGAAAGTCATTGTATAAACATAATGCCTAAAGAGCACAAAAGACCGTGGAATTATATTGTTTAAAACATAAGTCCTTCTTGTCTTGCCAACTGCTCTGATAAACTCTGTACAGTATTGTAGGGGCTTGTTACAGCACCGAAATAGAGGATTAAGCAGTGTTGTAACAGTTAGCAGAGTCAGACTAGTAATCTTATTGCATTGTATTTTTTTTAAAGTAAAATGAAGCTGGCATTATAGTATATGATTGTGGGCGAAGGGGCAGTCTTCAAGGGATTAATTAATAGGATGAATGCTGTAAGATGCTGACATAGTTGTTTTTTTTTTTTCCTAAACACATTGATAATTTAAAAAAAAAATATTTTTTTTCTTTAAATCCATAAATGAAATGGTACTGTCCCCATGGCTTTCAGCAGTGGCAGAGCCACCTGTCACCATACAATTCATCCGGGACCACTTTCTCTCTGGCCTGGTGACCCAGTAGATGGTGCCATGTGAAATTCCAGGAGAATCTCTTCTCCCTGAGCTGACGGGGGACTGATGTGACTGAGCCAGACGCCTGACACTGCTCTGGTGGGTCTTTGAATGAAGGTGTTGTTAGTCAAACCTTCTAGCTCTTTGGCTTTTCTTATTAGCTGTGGTGTCTCCTTGACATCTTGCATTTGTCAGCCTTGAAGTTTTGCTAGTAGAGTTCTGGAGGTGGGCAAGGAGATGAGAGATCCTGGCCAGGCCCAGGCTGTACTGTAGGAGCAGTGTCATGTCAGGGCAGGCACTATCTCTCTCTTCAGGGCCCTCTGACACCTGTTTGAGAACTTCCTAGACATAAGGAAGAAATTCTTTACAGTGAGGGTGGTGAAGCACTGGAACAGGTTGCCCAGGGAGGTTGTGGATGCGCCATCTCTGGAGGTGTTCAAGACTAGGCGGGACAGGGCACTGGGCAGCCTGGTCTAGTGGGAGGTGTCCCTGCCTATGGCAGGGGGGTTGGAACTCGATGATCTTTAAGGTCCCTTCCAACCCAAACTATTCTATGATTCTATGATTCCTCAGTGCTGGGTGATACCTCTGGCATCTCATAGCCATAGATGATTGATTGACTGATTTTATTTTATATGTTCTTTGTCATGAGTGCTGGAAACATAGAGTTCGTGGGTGCTTTTTGCAGAAGCATAATGTGGAGGTGTTGGAAAGAAGAAATATCATATAAATAAGTCATGGAATGATAGAATGGTTAGATTTGGAACAGCCCTTGAAGATCATCTGGTTCCAATCTCCCAGCCATGGGCAGGGACACCTCTCACCAGACCAGGTTTCTCAAAGCCCCATCCAGCCTGGCCTTGAACCCCTCAAGTGATGGGGCAGCTGCAGCTTCTCTGGGCAAAGAATTTATTCCTGGTATTTAATCTAAATCTCCCCTCTTTGGTTTTAAAACTGTTCCCCCTTGTTATATTGCTCCACTCCCTGATAAAGAGTCTTTCAGTCCTGGTAGGGTCAGACTCTTCAAATTCATTTTTCCATGACTGATCCTGTGCTACAGGAGAGTGGTGGCTCTTGCAGCCCTGAGATGGTGTGTCATCTCAGGGCCATAAAGTCATCTTTTGCAGAAGTGGGGGGAAAGCCTAGTAGGAGGCAGCAGTTATGTCCTCAGAAAAGAGGTAAAAGTGGCAGATGTAACCTAACTAATTCTTAAATCTTGTCCCAGCTCTCCAAATAACAGTCAGTGTCACATGGATGCATGCTAAAAATATTCTGGAGTCTGTAGTGTCTCGATGGACTTCAGAAGAAGGCATATCTTAGCTCTGTCTGGTCAGCAAGTAAAGGTCGTGGAAGCAGGGCTTGGAGAACCTCCTGTTGCTCTCTGTGCTGTGCCAAGAGGATCCCTTCCCTCCCTCTCTCCCTTCCTCTTTCCCAAGCGAGATTGAAGGGGATGGAAAGAAGCAGAAAAAGGTGTTAAAGTGTTCTGCTCCTGCTGTACTCCTTTCTTGAACTTCTTTTCACAAGAATTTATTTTATCTGGAACACCTCAATTGCACTATTTCAGTTGTGCTTAAAGCACTCCTTGCTGAGCATCTCCTGTTTATCCCCTCCCTGTGGCAGTGAGGATGTCCAAGGAGAAGTTTTGGTGCAGGATTCTGCCAGATTTTAGTTTTCTTTTTCAAAAAAGAGATGTTTTTCTGGAATAACCAAAGCAAATTCAGTGTGAGGTTGGCAGTGCAAAAGCAAGAATTATGGTGAGATTATTTCCATGTGACTATCAGACAGGCTTGGTGCTGTGTTGTAGTTGGAAAAGGCTCTGGGGAGATCTGGGAGCAGTCTGCCAGAACCTGAAGGGGATTACAAGACAGCTGTGGAGGTGCTTTTTGCCAGGGCATGGAGCAATAGGATGAGGGGCAATGGTTATAAACTAGAGCAGAGCAGGGTTAGATTAGACAGTAGGAAGAACTTCCCCATGGAGGTGGTGAGGCACTAGCACAGGTTTCCCAGAGAGGTGGTGGAGGCCTCATGAAGCTTGCAGACATTCAAGGCTCGTCTTGTTGAGGGTCTGAGCAACCTGATCTAGTGCAGGATATCCCTGCTCATTGCAGGGGTGTTGGACTAGTTGGCCTTTGAAGGTCCCTTCCAACTGCACACATTCTACAATTCTATGACTCTGTGATGGGCTGTAGGGAACATAGGGGGCTGTTGGGTCAGTTGCAGCAGAGACTGAACTGTGAAATGTTTGGATGTTGGTATATAAATATTTATAGTTTTTGTGTGTGTTTAATCGTGTGCATGCTTGCAAGTGACTACCTCCCACTATTATTCATTTTTATTCTGTCAACCTGGCAAAAAAGATGAGAATATAACCACCTTTGTGAAGCACAGTGGGTTTTTAGGGACCTTCCTGATTTCCTTTTGAGGGAGTGTTGTGCTCGCTTTCTGGGAGTCACAGGTATGAGAAATAAATTAGCAAATGGTGCCAACATTTGTGTCTTCAGTCTTGCTATGTTCCCTGAAGTAGCCATACTTTACCAGGTTGAGCAGCAGAGTGGTGAACGAAGGGGGCTGCTGTAGCCACGTTGGCAGGAGGTGTAAAGTTGTCATAGAATAATAGAATCATAGAATAGTTCGGGTTGGAAGAGACCTTAAATATCATCGAGTTCCCCCCCCTGCCATAGGCAGGGGCACCTCCCACTAGATCAGGCTGCTCAGTGCCTTGTCCAGCCTGGTCTTCAACCAGAGAGGTGTTCATCTGAGCTGAACTGAATGCAGATAGTTGGTGACTTGGTTGACAATGATTCCAATAAAATAAGGAGATAACAGTCTGCAGGAGGAGCATCTTACTAGTACCATGGATGTATCAACCCCTTACCACCATCAATTGTGTCACTGAAAAGCAGAGTATGCGGAATTATACAATTTTGCAGTATGGCTCTTCATATGAGGTATTTTAATATGAATTAGCATCACCTCAGATGGAGAAAGTGAAATTCTGCACGTTACCAATGCACAGGGTTTATTTATTGTTGGAACTGATGTAGGCAAAAGGATGGCATTAAACTTATAAGCACCTCTCGGGTTGATGAGCGCCAACTTGCTACTAAACCTATTAATGCTCAATTAAAATCGGCAGTCAATTTACTTGAATGCTGGAGGTTAGCCAAGAGTGGATCTGAAGTTGCATTAGGTGCCTCATACTGGGCTGAACGCATCGTGCCCTGTTGCAAAAGCATTGTGCTAATTTTAGCTTCCAAAGAGGATGAAGATAAACTGCCTGCTGCTAGTTTGCCATATGCTATCCCGGAGATAATATTCAAGTACAAAATAATCTGCGGCGAGCCTTATTGTTTCAGTGAAAGAAAAGTGGAAGAGAGTTAAGCAAATTTCTGCTCTGTAAGTTTATATACAAAAAAATAAAGAAATAAAGCCAATCTCCAGTGCTGGTGGATGGGATCTGTGAAATTTGTTTTGGTTTTATTGGCTTTCAAGGGAGTCAACAATTTGTTTTATTATGTATTTGATCCAATTGTCTCCATTTCTCGCATGTAAATCCTAAAATCAATCTAAATAAAAATCGACCTTCATTCTGGTAGGCAAAAATATAGTCTTATGAATCGCTCCTAACTAGTTAAACCTCCCATCTTTCAAGTATAGGGCAGGAATAAAGTCATAGAATCATAGAATAGTTTGGGTTGGAAGGGACCTTAAAGATCATCTGGTTCCAACCCCCTTACTATAGTCTATGCTGAGGTGATTTGTTTTGGTTTTTTCACGAGCCTTTCTTTTTGCTTGCTTTATTTAAAGAAAGCAGAATGTATTGCATTTTCCACAGGAGGAGGGTTTTGCTTTTGCAGTTAAAGTTTACCTCCTGCATTTGCATCCCTGACTAGGAGATGGATGCGTAGGGAAGGGGTTGCCTTGAGCCTCAGGGTGCCAGGGGAAGCTTTGGTGGTCTGGGTGCAAGAAGAAGCTTTGGTGGGCTGGGAGAAAGAAATTTTGGAGGCGTGAGTGGGGAGAAACAGCTTTGGAGGGCTGAGAGGAAGAAGTTTTGGAGGCCCAAGGAGGGAGAAGTGGCTTTGGAGAGATGGAGGGAAGAAGTTTTGCATTAGCAAGTGGTGAAAAGCTTGACCTTCAAGTGACCCGGGGCTAGCAAAACCCCCTGCTGAACGGTCCCATTTGGACAGGGATACCTGTGGGGTGAGGGAAGAGATAAAGGAAAGGGGAAGGAAGATAAAGTAATCCCATTGACCTGGGAGCTTCTCAGATATTACAAGCCACAGAACAGCAGGGATAATAAAAGAGCAGCAATATTTGCCTGTGTGTTCCCCCTTCTCTGCCCCCCCAATATCTGTGTAATGTCATTTCCAAAGGGCTGAAGTAGATAATAGCAAACGTCCTTTCAAGTATCAGATCAATCTCTTGAAGTGATGGGAAAGGCTGGATGCTCTGATCTGGAGAGTGTAGTACAATCCTTGTCGCAGCAGAGAATTGTATAAATGGACAAAGATCTGCTGATTACATCTTTTGCAAAGTGTTAAGTAAAAGATCTAGCTAGAAGAGATGGCAGGGCCTACTATTGTCCACTCTTCCCCACTTGTTTTTACAAGGTTTTTCACAGGAACAAATAGCAATTACCAAAATAAAAGCAAGCAGTGTGGCCGGGTCGGTATCATGGTAGGACACATGCTCTTGAGTCAATGTGGGCAGGAAGCTTGGCAGGTCCTACCATTGCCATTGCATCTTTATCTCTCTGCTTCATTGTTTGCCACCGAGTGCTTGAAATTCCAGTTTCCAAGTAAAAGCTTCCTGTTTCTTGCCTTTACATTCCGTTTGGTAAGACATAAATTTAGCTGTCTATCAAGGAGGGGGTTGTTTTGTCTTGTTTTGTATTTTTTCTCTCAAGGCAAAATAGGAAAAAGAAATTAATTCTGATCCGATGATAAGCGGTAGAATTTGGCATTTTCCCAGACTCTCAGTGGCAGGAAACATGAGGTTGTATCCTCCAGAGGTGATGGATGGGAGCTAAATTCAGCCTTTCCACTCTGAGTAAATTTAGAAGGAGCCCTGAAGTCCAGGTCTTGTCTAGAGATGGGCCATCATTCGTAAACCATCATTTCCTTGCGATAACCTCTCTGCTTGTAAGGTTTTGACTGATCTGTGCCATAGTCAAAGCTAATAGTGTGTTTTCTTGTAGTTCTCTAAGTCCTGAATTTCCCTCTGTAGAGTTTCTGTTTCTGCCCATTCACTATGGAAGGACTCGGGGAGGACTAATCGCCTTGCTCAAACACTCAGATGGGCTGTCTGACTTCAATGCTTAGAATGAGGAGGGATGAATCTGTGCTAAAACTTGGTGGTTTTTTGGAAAGGAAATCTTTATTCTGCCTGAAGAAACAGAACAAACCATTTTGTGCCACTGGAGATGCGTTGAGGCAGCAGCTCCTGAGCATCTCTTGAGAAGTTGAATTTAGTCTCTTGAGAAGTTGAATTTGCTAACCTCAATTCTTGGTCTGAAGTGTGAGAATATCATGACAGACATAGAAAGAGAGATATTTGTTAATATTACTCAGATTGGGAGGCAGCATCTGTAGATTCATAGAATGTGTTGAGTTGGAAGGGACCCTTCAAAGGTCATCTAGTTCAACACCCCCTGCACCGTGTTACCACTCCGTTTTCTCAGGAGGTCAGGTTTCCTTATTTCTCTGCCATCAGGAGGTTGCTGGTTTCAGCAACTCATGTCTGTTCCTGATGGAAGGTTTTCACATGATTCTAGGAGATGGGGACATAAGTGTAAAACCTGATAGATGGGCTTGTGAAACTTGGTGGCCCAGCTTTCAACTGAAGAGTGTTGAGGTCTTTCAGGAGATGAAAGGCTCCATGAGTGAAGCCTTGAAACAAAATCTGTTGCTGAGGTGATGTGAGAATGTCCACATTCAAACAACTCAGTTCTTCGCTTTGGTGGGCTCTTGGGGCACGGGGTCTTTTGTCTGCTGGCATGGCAGCTGCTGGGATTTCTCCCAATGCACCTTTCTTGCCTGCTTTTGAATGTAAAACCAGACTTAAGCTTACTTCCACTCCAAACTAACAAGATGCACATTCGCTCCATTTAAGCTTGCTAATGTGCATTCAAAAAGGCTCATTGGCTGCCTCGTTTTGTAGTCTCATTTGCAGCAATCCTCACTGGCTGACGAGGTGGAAGGGGGGGGGGGGGGCAATAATTTTTATGCAGAGTATTGAACTCTTACTTTCATACTGAAGTCCACTTTGGATGCTGTCCTAAAAAATACCTCCGGATTGTGAGCCATGACCCTGCTGTGCCCCAGAAATGTGAAATTCAGGGTTTGCTGGAGTGCAAAGCCTGGCGATGGTGCTGGGTTTGGAGAGCTGGAGGCGTGGGGAGAGGGCATGTTACTGCCAGTGACAGCACGGGCTTTCATTCAGCACCTTGTCAGTGTGTCTTATCTGGGATCTTGAAGGATGGCTTTTCCAGGGTAAACCCTGGGAAGGGAGCTGAGTGAGGTGCTTCCAGGGAGGTCACAGCAAAGATTTCCTTGAAAGCTTTTCTCCTTGCCTCATATAATTCCTGACCTGCACAGATCACTGCAGCGCCTTGGAAAGTTGGGTTTTCCAGCATGCTGGTTGACTGCTTTGAGTCTTGGACCCCCTTAGTTACAATTAATGCCACAGAATATAAAATGGTTTAAACTGGAAGATATCTTAAAGATTATCTAGTTCCAACTCCCCTACCCTGGTCAGGGACATCTTCCACCAGACCAGGTTGCTCAGATCCCTGTCCTTGAACTCCTCCAGGGACCGGGCAGCCAAAGCTTCTCTGGGCAGCCTGGGCCAGAGTCTCACCATCCTCAATAGTGAAAAATTTCTTCCTTATATTTAATATAAATCTCCTCTCTTTCAGTTTGAAGCTGTTACCCCTTATCCTGTAAGAACAGACCTGCTTAAAAGTTTGTTCCCATCTTTCCTGTAGCCCCCTTTTAGGTACCAGAAGGCTGACATAATGTCTCCCCAAAGCCTCCTGTTCTCCAGACTGAGTAACCTCAGTTCTCCCAGCCTTTTCTTCTACACATGCTCCTCTGGACCCACTCCAACAGGTCCATGTCCTTCTTAAGCTGGAGGCCCCAGCACTGGACACAGCACTGCAGGGAGTCTCACCAGAGCAAAGGGGTTGAATCAAAGAATGTAATCTTTAAGCTACAGTACCCAGTATCCTGAGCTTCTCCTTGCGTGAGGTTCATGTGTAACCTGGGGTGTGCAGAAAGTCTCTGGGCTGGTGAGAGGGGAGCAGAAGGGAGAGTGTCCATGCAGTCTCATAGGCAAAAGCATATTGACCTCTCCAGGTCTGTTTTTCTGTGTTTAGGTCATTGCTGAGATTATATGAATTGCAAATTTGGTGGTTATGTCAAAGCATTTTTCCTTAGAAATTGTTAAATGATGTGTAGGTAGGAATGCTTTTTAGCAGAACTTCAAATTTCAACCTGCGATTAGAAATGAAAAAATCTCTGCCTTCCCTTTTCAACTGCCTAAACCTCAAATGGCAGGTGAAGCGAGTCAGGGAGTTGAAATATATGAAAAAAATGCTAGTTGCTTTGAGTAGAAGACAGCAGAGTGATGAGCAGTGGTTCAGAGGCTGGCGTTGTTGGCCACTGTTCAGATAGTTGGCAGATATTTGTGAAAGCATTTCCCAGTCTCAGGAGAATCGCCAGTTTTGGCATCAGCGACTGTTTCTCCAGCATTACGATGGGAAAGAGCGCAAGTGTGTGACTAAAGTCTTCTTTTTCTGCCTGACAAGCCTTGGTGACCCAGACTGGAGTCTGAGACACTTGCCTCCAGGTGGTGAGTGGTCAGCTGTACCACTACAGTCGTGTGTGGATGAAGCAAGCAGTTCACAGTCAGAAAACCATGTTTTCATCCTGCTCAACATGCAGTGAGTTCATTAGAAGAGACTCAGAGTGATGGTGAAAACTGGAAATAGTCTTTCCTGGGTTTTAGTAGACTTGCATGGGATAATTTGAGTACAGGGTTGCATGTATTGTCTTTCCTTTTGATGCTTCTCTGAGCATTTTTCTGCATTTATATTACAAAACTTTCCTGATCTCCACCAAAAAAGGCTGCTAATGTTTTGCCTGCCTTTGTCAAGCACAGAACGACCACTTTGATTCATGTTTTTAAGGGATGTTATTCTGACCTCAAAAACTGATACTTCCTTAGCCAGTACCAGAAAGTCCTTTCTGTGGTTTCAGTCCCCATTTCTTTAGCAATTAAGAATCAGGTGGCATCAGAATAACAGCAGATTTTAATAGCCACTTTAGCTAACTTCATCATGGGAAGGAAGTTTGCAGAGCTTCTGCAGAGCCTTGGAGCTCTGTGGTGTGACCTCAAGTGACCAGACACAAAACCCAGCACAACTCATGAACGGAAAGGTCTACATCATCCAAATTGTGCTCACTCTTGTCCAAGAACACACTGTTTACCTGTTCCTTCCAAATTGGTCAATTTTCTGCAAGACTGAGATTCAATTTTTTTTTTTTTTAGTTTTTTTTTTCCTTTTGATTATCTCACTGCAACTTGGCTGGGTTTAGTGGAGCTGCTCTTTGCTTAATGTAGATGTCGGCAAGGATCATGCTTTGTGTTTTGGCAATGGAAGAGGAACATTCCCACTGTCAACTTGTACATTCCCCTTCCTTTGTGATTGAAAATATTTGTATATTCATCTGCAAATATGCAGGCTGACTGCCCCCATCAAAAGCAACACTTCTTACTGGTTAACTCCAAAGTGCTTCTTGCTGAAGGCAACATCTGAAAATACATTGCCATGAGCATCCAACAGCCAAGCTTCTGTCTGGACCAGGAGATGTGTACCCAGAACTTAATGAAGGGTGGAGTTTTCCTTATCCTAATAGATTTTGTCTGAGGAGATGAGAGGCAGAAAGAGAGAACACGTTTTCCCAATGTTAAATGAAAGGCTATTTATGCCTAATACATTGGCAAAATTATTCCGGAGTAGTTCAACCATGAGAAAATGTGGTTCTTGTATCACTGCCAAGGTCAGGCAGACCTATGGTGATCTGTAGAATAAGTTCAGGTCATCCTGATCTGCTTATGGGCTAACTTAGTTCATGCACCACATTTTTTTCAAGATTTATGAAAGCAAATATCTTCTATAGATGAAGGCAAGGCTAAGAGTGTGGTCAGCCTTTGATCCAAGGTCTCCTGTTTTTCCCTTCTCCCTTCCAGATTGGTCCTTCCATTCCCTTTTCATTCTTCTCTCTTTCTAGCATTTATGGGATGCTCAGAAAAGTGTCTTCTTCATTTGCATGGCAAATGTTGCCTATAAACCCCTTCTGGTTGATACTGCAGGTGTGGAAAAGGTACAGGGACATTGCTGGTGTTTGACTCGGAGTAGCATTGGCTGTGGAGTGTCCTCCTCAACTGTCCTTCCAAGTTGAAACATAATTTTTGAAAGTTTGGGCAAAAAAGATGGGTCTTGCAGTTAGTAGAAATATATTCCTCATTAACCTCAAGCTGAGAAGGTAATCTCAGCTGAGGTAACCTCAATCTGAGAGACACAATAGTTGGCAGAATAATTTTGAAGGTGGAGCTGGTGACCTCCTAGGCACTCTCAGGCTGTCCCAGGAGAAGGCAAAGTGGTGAGCTGGACAAATGAGAGTCGTCTTCCATCACTGGTGGATGGAGGGAGAAAGACAAGGTCTGCTGTCTGTTCAAGAAGAATGAAGTTATTTCAGCAGAGAAGCAAGATTGTTCTTCCATGTAGTCTTTACCTGCCAGGGGAAGCTGATGCCTGTGGTTTTTAAAAAGCCTACCAGAACCTGAGGTTTTCTTTGACTTCCTTGGTTACTCATTCATGTCATTTCAAGTACATTCAATTACTAAAAGCAAAGAGGTTTTGCTTTGGTTTTTGCTTTCTGTCCATGTCTACTACTGTTGCTATTAGCAATAATGACAAATTGTATGAATTGAAAAACAAACATCAGAAATCCTTTTGGCTTGCTTTTTGAAAGGTGTTTGAATTTGTGGGGTTTTTTTTCTTGGACACTGGATGGCTTTCTGCTGTGACCCAGCTTAGCTTTGAGTTTTCTGTGGGATTTTGTGTAAGAGGTCTCATTGCAGGGGAATGGAGTCAGAGAGAAATGGAAATGTCTGAGTTACCTCCTTCCCTTCTGTCATCCTTCTCTCAACAGTGTATCCATTTCTGATGCCATTAGATGCAGTGACATAAATAGTCCTCAAATTCTAGAGTTCACCAGAATTGTTTCCCTTTCCCCATCAGTTTGCCTATCCGAGGTAATCCTAGGTAGCTGATATCTAGGAATATGTAGTGATGGAAGTGAAAATAAGGCACCCGTGGGTGGTATTCAGGGGAAGTTTTTAAGTCTCCAGCATTGGCCTGACTTTGCTCATACTTTCATGGCATGTTTTGAACCCTCTGGCATCTGTTTATTCCTAGTTTATTTGCATTTGGGTTGTTTGTTTGTTTTAATTTGGAAAAAAAAAATACCCTAACCTAAAAATGCACTGTAAAACAACAGCAAAACACCAGAAGCTGTGATAGAAAGTCACAGGAAAGCAAAAACAGTGACATGAATACATTAAGCTGGAGCCAAAGGGGACGTTCCAATTTAGTAGATCTGAAGTGTCTGAAAGGGCTATCAGTGCCTGCATGCCCCGGGGGGTGGACCATGCAGGGAGCTCAGATTTGGTGCTGAGCCTGGTGGCCATGAGGAACAGGGTCAAAACCCGTGTCCTCAAAACTGTTATTTCTCAGGAAGTTTTTCCAAACCCATTGAATTTCTAGGCTCTGCTGTGGGAGCTAGATTTCACTCCTGCAACCTTCTTGTACAAGCCCAACCTGCCCATTGTGCCACCCTCCCCTGAGGTATTAGCAAGGGATGAGAAAGTGGAGTCCACTTTTGAGGAGGGGGAAATGTTCATAGCAGAAGGGGAATTAGCGGCCTGAGCACCACAATGATCAGAGCACCACAATGATCACTGCTTGATCCCTCCCGACTGTGTAAAACAAAGGAAATCATAGAATAGTTTGGGTTGGAAGGGACCTTCAAGATTATCTAGTTCCAACCCCCCTGCCATGGTCAGGGACACCTCCCACTAGACTGGGTTGCTCAATGCCTTATCCAGCGCTTCCAGGGAGGGGGCGTCTCTGGGCAACCTGTTCCAGTGTCTCACAACCCTCATTGTACAGAACTTGGTTCTTATCTCTGTCCTAAATCTACTCTCTTCTGATTTGCATCCATTACTCCTAGTCCTGCCATCCTAAACCCTATTTAAAAGTCCTACCCCAGCCTTTCTGTAGCCCCCTTTAGGTATCGATTGAAATATTGAAACTTTTCCGAAAACCCTCTCTAATTCTGGATACCTGGACAGACAGCAGGTTTCTTCTGTGCCTGACCAAAATTGGTTTGTAAAGTTAAGCTTGGGTGAAGCTGAGGTTGGTGTAGAATGACAGCCATGGGTGCCTTCCATCTCTGGTGCCATCCTCTACCCTGTGCTGCCCATGTCAAGCCAAAGGAGGGGTGGTGGGAGATGCTTTCTGAAGGCACCCCTGTCCTGCTCCCTGTGCTGAGGGGAGGACAGCAGGAGCCATTAGAGCAGCAGCATGCCTGTCCAATGGCTGGCTACCAGAGCTGGCAGCACCAACTTCAGGTTTGTTTTTCCCATTGTGGGCTTGTTCTTTTTAAGCACGGCCTCATCAGAGCTGGTTTGCCTTTTATATTGGAGAGGGACGGTCAAGTGGAAGAAAATTTGGTGTGTGCTTGGCTCTGTCAAAACTATTTATCTCCCTTTGGCTTCTGCACCTCCTTCCCGAGGAGCAGCCTCCTACTATTGTCACAGGCTCTCCAGAGTGTCTGTCTTTTTCTGGAAGAATAACAGCAGTGGATTTAGGGCACTGGGCAGCAAGGAGCAATGGGTACAGCCTAAGAAAAACATCAATTAATTCTGTCTACTCCCTTCTCTTAAAAGGCCTAACAGAAGCTGGCTTATTTTGTAATTAAGGTGGTTTTTCCTGAGCTGATTATGTGCATGGTAACGTAAGGTTTTGCCTTTGAAGAGTAAAGCAGGCTTCTTTTGAGCATCTTGGGCAGGGTGAAGGGAGGAAACACACTGTGCTGTCCAAATGCCACCCATTCAGTCATGTTTGCAAACATTTCTAACGTTTGCTTAGAAAACAGAAGGATAAATGTTTTTACATCCAGTTCCTGCCCAGATCCTATGGAGCCCAGATACTTCCAGCAGGGTCAGGGAGGGGATTCTGCCCCCTTGCTCTGCTCTAGTGAGACCCATGGCAGTGTTGCCTCCGGCTCTGGGGCACCACCTTCAGAAAGACATGGACCTGCTGGAGTGAGTCTAGAGGAGGCCACAGAGATGGTCAGAGGGCTGAAGAACCTCTGCTGTGAGGGCAGGCTGAGAGTTGGGGTTGTTCAGCCTGGAGAAGAGAAGGCTCTGTGGAGACTATTGTGAGCTTCTAGGCCCCCTCTAGGGCTTGTTGAAAGATGAGGACAAACTTTTTATCAGGATCTGTTGTGTCAGGACAAGAGGTAATGGCTTTAAAGTAAAATAGGGGAGATTTAGATGAAATATCAGGAAAAAAAATTCATAGCAAGGCTGGTGAAACACTGGTACAGGCTACCCAGAGAGGTGGGCATCCATGGAAACCTTCAAGATCAAGTTGGACATGGCTGTGAGCAACCTGGTCTAGTTGAAGCTGACATACCAGATCCAACCCTGTAAGATTGGATCTGGAGTAAACAGTGCCTGAACTATAGCTGCTGCAGGACATACTACAGCTTGGGCCAGCACTGATTTCTCCATCGTTGGCCCAAGAGAAAGTGCTTTAGTTTGGGTGGTGGGAGCACCCAGGGGAGTCCCTGCAGGTCTCTTAAAATGAGGCTTTTTAAACACTGCACCTCTGAAGGAGGTGAGGAATTCCCAGCTATGAAGCTGCCTCAAGCCAACTTGGATCTTTTGGGACAATAGTTTGGAGTTACTAGCGTGCACAAGGAGCACCTCCCTTATGAAGACAGAGGTATAGGATGGCAGGACTAGGAGTAATGGATGCGAATTGGAAGAGAGGAGATTCAGGCTGGAGATAAGAAATAATATTTTTTTTTGCTGTGAGGGTGCTGAGACACTGGAACAGGTTGCCCAGAGAGGTGGTGGATACTCCCTCCTTGAAGGTGTTTAAGGCCAGGCTGGATGAGCAACCTAGTTTAGTGGGAGGTGTCCCACTAGATGATCCCTTCTAGGTCCCTTCTAGCCAAGACCATTATATGATTCTATCCCAAACATTTTGATTTGTCAAACCAAAGAATTTTTTAAGAACTTATTCAAATTGAAGAACCTGATTTTGAATGAATTGGGCAGTGTCGAGGTTGTGGCACGTTTTGTCTGTTGTAAAACATGAAACCTAGAACATGATCTCCACTGGAGCAGGAAGGACTTAGGGCAATTTAGCCGTGTTTAGGAAAGGAAGCCTACTTAAATGCTTCACTGTAGCAAACTGTTTCTATGGATAATGCATCCCTTACTTTCTATGTAATGTACTTCTGATCTTTGCTTTGAGCTTCTTACAGCTGCTTGTGCTCAGTCTGAGAATCAAGTGTTTTAGAAGCTGGATAAACGCAGATAGAGCCAGTTGTTAAGGAGCTATAGAGACTTACAGCAGTTGACCTTGTGGCCACTGGGGGTATTAGCTGGGCATATTTTCCCCTTGGTAAAGCAGTCTTGTGCTTCTCTTGCTCTTGGTTGTGTTTCTGTTTAGCAAGACCAACCAGGTCCAATGGGGGACGTACCTGTCTCAGCCATATGCGGTTGACTTCTCATAGAAAAAGCAGCTGATGGGACCCATAACTGGGATGGCCATCTCTCCAGCTGAGACTGGAGAGAACAAGTTTCAAATGAAGACTCATATTTGAACAAAATGAGAGTATGACTGAAAAACAGCTTTTTTCCCCCTTGGAAGAGGTAGGGTCATCACACTGGCTTTTAGGTTAGGAAAAAAACCCACAACTGTTTAAGTTTTTCACCCTTTTTTGGTTTAAGCAGGATGTTTTTCGGTTTAACCAGATACTTTTCTGTAGGGCTATTTGCTTCCAACCGCTCAAAGTAAACTTCTGTTGCTGGCAGCAGGGAGATTCTTGCTTCCCATACAATGAATTGCTTTCTTTTTAATATTCCATCCAGCACATAGATGCACAGCTCCAGCAATATTGCACAACTTACCCATAAATAAGAGAGTTCTCTGAACCCCATTAAGAGCTGTGTTGTGCAGGAGGAGATATTTCCCTCATTCCAGCTGTAAAAAGCTGCCGAACAAATGAAAAGGAGTAAAATTTGTGGGGTTTTCCCTGCTGTTCATCAATGCTGTTTTTACTCTTTGCATAGACAGTTAATTTGCTCATTGCTTGCCTGAGGGGAATTCAAGTCAAAAAGGAGGCTCAAGTTACTAGAAAAAGTTGGTCCTGTCTCTAAAGAACAAAGTACAATGATTCAAGAAAAAAAGCCAAAACTCTGAAAATTTGTCAACTGACAGAGTGTAATTTATAGTTGGCCACATTATTCCACCTATGAATATTTGTGTAGGATATTTGTGCACCCATTTCCTTTAGTATCTTGTCAATATGGATACTGTCTGTGGCTGACAACCTCCCACTGCTTATGTCATGGTCTTGAATCCTTCCACAAGACATGCTCTGCGTCTCCTTAAGAGATCCGTGCAACCCCAAACACAGAGTTATTTGTTCCTTGCCAATGCTCATTTTCAACCTTGTTGTTCCTCATTAACTTTTTATTGAGTATATTTGACAAAGCTTTTTCCTAAAGGAATAAGAAGAAAGAGTCCAAAAATACTTGGCTTAGATAATGTAGGATTTCTTAGGCTAGCAGGAAGAGGAATTTGAGGAACCATGTCTAAACGCTTTAAGAAACAATTTGTGATAGAATTAAAAAAAAAAGAGAGAGAGCCCTTCATCAACACCGCTTTCCAAATTCACAAGAAGACCTCCTTCATTCTTGTAAATCCTTCCTGGGGACATTCAGAGTGTAGGCCATTCATAGTATTGAGATGATTGCCATTGATCTCAGGGACTCCTGGGGTGGATGCTTCCATCACAGCTGGCTAATTGTGGATCCAAACAGATAGACAATATTTTTTTCCTTGATAAAGAAATTGCTTGAAACTTTCTGAAGTACCTTTTCGCTGGTAGCCCCATCCTCAGCTCATGTACCTTGCTTGGACATTGGCAGGTTGAGAGCAGTAAGAGTGGATTAGTGCTCTGGATGCAATATATCTCTGCATGTGCATGTGTGTCAATTTAAAAATAATGTATTTTGGGCAAATTCTTACCATAGAATCACAGAGTTGGAAGGGATCTCCTAATCCAACCTCCTGCAGGGAGCAGGGACATCTGGCACGAGATCAGGTTGCTCTGGCCTTGAGTGTGTCCAGGGATGGGGCTTCCACCACCTCTCTAACCAACCAGTGTCAGTGTCTCACCACCCTCATGGGGAAGAACTTCTTCCTGATGTGTCATCTAAACCCACCTTGCTGTAATTTAAAACCATTGCCCCTCATGCTATCACTCCATGCCCTGGCAAAGTGTCTCCCCCCAGCTTTCTTGTAGGTGATTTTTCTTCTAAATTAAGAGCCCTTTTCTTGTCAAAACTTCTAATTTCCATCAGTAAATAGGTACAACTTGAGATTGTCATCTGGACATGCATCATCAGACCGTGTCAGTGCCTTCCATCTCTCTTCTAGTGTAGCTGTGAACACTCAACATCCTTTGCTGCTCTACTTCTCTCCTTTCCCACCTTGCTGTCAGGAGAAATTATGGTTTCTGAGTGGTGAAATCATCCTTCCGTGTCCTGTCACTGTTGGAGAAGCTTTTGGACAGTGCCCTTAATAACATGCTTTAACTTGCTCAGCCTTGAGTTGGTCAGGCAGTTGGACTTGGATGATCCTTGTAGGTCCCTTCCAGCTGAAACAGCCTTTCTGTCTGTTCTGGTTTTGGCCACTCTGACTCACATCAGAAACATTTGGGTGTGATTTCTGCTCACCACATTCCTTTTCTGAGTTGGAGCTGGTAGTGTCAGAAACAAATAAAAAAAAAACCCAAACAACTCCTAACCTTTCATATTCTTCTTTGATTGCCCACGTCCATTCAATGCTGGTGGTCTGAAATAACTTCTGTGAGCAGTAGGTTGTGGCCAGTTCCTGCTCTCTTGCTCTTGTTTTACAAATAAACTTGTTGCATCCTTTGACCTGCTTTTTTTAGAGTTTGTGAGTTTGTACTTTGTAGGAAACTTGCATTTGACACTCAGTCCTAGTTTTGCTCTGCAAAAAGACAGTGTGGTAGGTGTGTATCCAGCAAACTGGAGGTGTGTTTTGGCAAGGGATAACATATGTAAAGGTGTGGAAATTATAATAGTTATCCTAAATTAACCCAGACTGAGGACTGTTTATGAAAAGTCACTTCATTGCTTGAAATCTTGTACACCATGTCACTAAAAGTTATTAGTGAATCCTACTTTCCACTTATCTGTGAAGGTTGCTGAAGAGACTTGGGTTCTTGAAGAGGTTAAAAGAGAAAGGAACCAAGAGAGCTGTGGATGGACAGTGAAGAGTTAAATATTTGGTTTAGATAATGTAGGATTTCTCATGCTAGCAGGAGGAGGAATTTGAGGAATTCATAGCTAAATGCTTTAAAAAAAATTGTGATGGAATTAAAAAAATATAATCACACTACCAAGTGGCTCACAAACATTGGGGTGCTGCATTCATGGCATGGAAATGTGCTTCAGTTCATGGCATGGAAAAATTGCATGTCTAGTGCAGAAGTCAACAGTTTTTGTCCAAATACAATAGGTGTTTAAATTATATGAGCTTACTAAGTATAAACTGTAAAGTTCTTCCAGGAGGCAGAAGTTGCTTTCAACGGGAGAGATGTGGGATCATAAAAATAAGTTAAATTTATAAGCAATTGAGTCTTTTGGAAGATACTGATTTAATGGAACTGTCTGGTTTGAGGTGCACCTAAAAGTTGCTTTGGGTCTTTCCCAGGGATTTGAGGCTATGTTTATTTCCTATTTTCTTTCATAAATGCCTTGAAATGATGGATTTAGATGCTTATGTAGGAGTGGGTTGTAAAAGCTGTAGAAGGTGGTCTTCATCAGGTGTTGTGATGTATCTTAGCAAAGCTGATGCCTCCCTCCCACCTCCTCCCAGCAAATTGAACAGTAGACCCCAAAAACTCTCTCAGCTCCTGTGACAGATGCATGGGAACCAGGTTTTTTCAAGAATAGTGTGTTTTATTTTCACATAAAAATACTTACATTCCAGGGCTATGTGCACTGAGGAGGAGCCTGCTGCATGGGGCAAAGATCTTGTAGGAAAACTATACTCGACACTTTGCTACAGAGCTACATACAGAGGCATGGATTTTCTAGTTGAGCAACTGAGATGGGGTTTTTAGGACACTTGAATTTCCACCCTTTCTAAAGCAGACTGGCCTTGGGATTGGAACTATTTATGTCCTATCTAGACAACTTGGTGTAGAAGATGTCTGCAGGTGGTTTCAGGAGCTCGGGTGGCTGTAACCAGTTTGGCTTTCCATTACCAATGCTGCAGGGCAATGAAAGTTAAGTTTGGTGAGATAGGAAGGGAGGAGGCTTTGGACTCACCACCTCATTCCTGCTTCATCGTTGGTCAGGCTCCTCTCCACAGGCACCTGTTTTTCCAATAAAGGTTTAACATGGAACAAAGAGATGCCCATTTGAGAAGATGCTGTAAACCCTTTGCTGCTTCTGCCTCCTGATTTTTGGCAGGAATAGGTGGGAAAAGAAAGTTGTAGGAGGCGATGGCAGAGGAGAGGGGATGCAAGGAGAGGCCTGATCCATTCAGTGGGGCTGAATACAATAAATGCCCGCTTTATCCTTTCTTGAAAGGAACAAGATAGAGCAGCCTAAATGCCTGGGTGTGCTTAAATAGGCTACTCTGGGACACAGGGAGTCCAGGGCGTTTGAAATTGGAGCTGCCTGACAGCCAGGGAGCTGCCACAGGTCACCTGCCTCACTCCATGGGGACCATGCCCAGGTCTGGCAAGAAATTGTCCATGGACGAATTGTAGTACAAATTCCTTTCTTTGTTGGTTGGCCTCTTTCACTAGACCATGGCCTTTAAAAAAAAAATTTAAAAAAAAAAAAAAGGGAAAATTGTGTAAAAACAATTCTTAAATATTATTGGAAAGGGCAAATGGCTGTGTGGAAAGGTTTGACAGGTTGACATATGGCACTTGGTTTTGCTTGCTTGGGGAGCGGGTGTTCAGAGCCCAGGCTCTTCTTGTGCCCCTCACAGGCTCTGGCTTCTTTTTTCTTGTTTTTTCTTTTTTTAAATTTTTTTTTTTCTTAAATAGCATCTAGTTGCTGTGCAGAGTCGCTGTGCTCCCAGCGATTTGACAGGCAACGAGTCTGCCTCAGTGATCTTAAATCCTCTTAGACTAATTTGCGAGTGAGCAGAAAAACAGCTCGCACCTTTGGATCCAGCCCTGGAAACCAAGGGGATCAGGTATTGCCAATTAAAGTGCCATTTCCCACCCTCATATCAAGGCAGATTACTCCCGATCCCTCTGATAATGTCACACCCTGCCTAAAGAGAAAGCTGGATGGAGTTTCCCCACAGAGGAAGGATCTGTCTGGACCCCAAGTCCTGGGTGACAGATGTGGATCATGATGAAGATCGTGCAGATTGGTGTGTATATGTGTGCCATAAAGGCCAGCGGTGAGCCTGCTCTGTGTCCTGTCTCTACTCTCCCCTCCCCTCCCCCAGATAGCCACAGGCCATTTTGAAGAGCCTCTGGCCCCTCAGTCACTGGCCTACTAGTTAATTGCCACACGGACTTGGTGACACATGGGCAGATAATATGACATTTTCGCTTTCTGTCACTAGCAAACGCCACGGCGTTGCTTGCACTAGTTGCTAAGAAGCTGTCAGAAACCATTAGCAGCTGGCTAAAGTTGCCCTATGGCATTTCCTCATGGCATCAGCAAAAACAAGCATAAATCACCCAGCGGAGGAGCCTCCCGCTATACTAATGAGGCTGTAAGCTTGTTTATGGACTACCATCATTTCTATGATTATTTCCACCTTTTCAGTTCGCCTTCATTTTGGGCGGCGGGGAGAAGTCAACTTGGGGAGCGCCGAGTCGCCGCTCTGGCATTTTACAAGGGCGGTTCATAGCTGCTACCGTGTGGCTGCTCGGTGGCACTTCAGGTTTATTTAGCCATCTTTAAAAAGAGGCTAAAAGAAGGGAGGGAGGGAAAAAAAAAAAAAAGGAAGGAAGGGGGGAATCTCTGGAGACCTCACAGAGGTGAGTGGATCGGGTTGCAAAGTAGATGGAAATAGTAAAAATCCACAATTGAGCATTTAGACTTCTCTCTGTGGTTTCAGTCTGTTACAAGATCGATTTTCCTTTTTTTTCTTTGAAGAAAGAAAAAGAAAGGAAAAAAGTGGAAGAGGTTAAACAATTTCTAAAAGTTCTAGCGGTGTGTTTGCTTGTTGGATAGCCGGCTGATTTCTCATCCTACCCCTGTCTTTCACTTTCTCTAACTTGTGTCGGACGGGGCCGGGGTTTATTGTTTTAGGCTTTTCTGAACATGCACCAGTATTTACACTGGATTGAAAGCATTTGCTTCCAATGAAAATCTTGTCTTAGATTACAGCCCAGCAGTGTAATTTCCCTCCCAGATGGGAGTAAAGTAGCAGTATTTGCCTAAAAACAGTAGGAAGAACAAACTGTGCATTAAGCCAAGGCTGTTTTTGGCTTGAGCTAATGATGTAACAGAAACCTTTTATTTGGGATAGGTCACCGCCAGGGATTGAAGGAGGTGATCTGGCTCGCGCTTGAAAGGTTTCTCCATTGTATCTACATAAGTCTTCACTTAAAAAATCCTGTTCCTAATGCTTCTGCTTTCATAGAGCAGAAATAAACAGGAAAGGTTCTGGGGAGTGTTATAGGTGGAATGCAGAAAGCTTTTCCTCCCCTAATGGAGGATATAATTCAGGTGCCCCGGAGGCATGCTTTCAGGAATTCTCTTGCCCGAGGTAATGGGAAGCTGAGGCTGCTTGAAGGCCTTGATTATCTATTGATGCACAAAGCTGGAAAAAAAAAGTCATCTCCCTCGGATTATAGTAGATATTTCCATAAATTATCAATGAGTCCTCCTCCCGTCAGGCACGAGGCGATGCCTGCTAAATTAATCTGAAGGGGGTTTGAAATGAGGAGAGAATGTGCTTTAAAAAAATGAGGGGTGCAGGGAGGGGGGAAGAGGGTGGGTGGACCATTGCAGGGAGGTGGTGAAAGGCAGTGTCATTAGGTTAGAAGCTTTTCATTTTTAATCGATGAATGTGTAATACTTTTCTTTTCCTTGTTTGCCTCTCTCAGACAGAGAGTGGATTAGCCCGTGGAATTTTAAATGCTGTTGAGTTGTTTCCTTTGCTCATGTTTCTTTTATGAATTATTATTTTATATGGTGAATTGGATCTCTGTATAAAAGCCTGTTTTCTTTTTTTTTTTTTTTTAACATGCTGGGCTTTCAAAGATTTTGTCAGATATCTGATTTCTTCATAAAAATCTTGTTTGTTTCTATAACTACCCAAGGTTACAATTTCATTAAAGACATGGGCCAAGTCATAAGGGCAATTATAAATTTGCCACAGTCAGTAAGGTACTAAAAATATAACACTAATAATAACTTTTTTTTTTAATACTGAAAGCTGTTTAACAAATTGTAATTTTGACAGCCTACATTCTTTTTAAAAAAAAAATTTTTTCTATTTTTTCCTAAATGAGTTATGATTCCACCAATTCAGATTATTTTCTTGATCATTCTTGTCCAAGGGGAGTGTAAAAAGTCACTTGTCTAATTATGTCACAACTCTAGGTTGCTACCAAGTACATGTCCTTGGAAGCTGGGGTATAACAGTGAATTCACATGTAGAGAATGCAAAAACAGGTGTACTTTGTGGGCTTGTTTGTAAACTGCTCTCAGGGTTTGAAGAAAAAATTGCATGCAAACAGACCGAGCACTGCAGCTTTTGATTTCTTTTGACCAGTAGCCCATCATCCCAGCCCCAAGTTGGCTGCTCTGAAGTTATGACCTCCCATAGACATGTTGCCACTGTGATGAACACTGTCCCAGACCTTCTCTGCCTTAAAGAAATTCATTCTGGATTGGTTGCTGTTTAATGGGACGCCTTTTAGAGCTGTGGCAAACCGGCACAAAGCAGGGTGTTAATTCCTATTGGTGTACATCAAATTGGGACCTTCTGATCCCAATATGAATTTCTTTTGGCTGAGAAGAGGGAAGGCCAGTTAGCTACTCACCTCCCCTCGAAAAGTCGGGGTCAGGTTGTTTTGGAACTGGGAAAGGGAGTATGATGTTGCAAGAGAGCCCTATTCATCCCCCTCCTCACATCCACAGGTGGAATAGGACACACAGTTCACACACCTCATGGGGATAGGATGTCATCAATACTTTCTTAACTACCATCTTGGCCAAAATAGCTAACTGGGATGGATTTTTTGAAGATGAGCTGGTGTGAAGAAGAGCCACTGTTTCCACCTTTGCAAGTTGAATGAATAGCTGTAAAAATGTTTTTGATTTTTTTTTATTTTTTTTTTTAGAATTCTTTAAGGTACTTTTTTGTTTTGGATTACAGTGTTGAATCAGTGGCAGAAGTGTTGCACTGTTCTTCAGGATAAACCAGAATGGGGCTGACATAATCCTGAGAACCCTCCCTCTCCCCATGTCTCTCTTCCTACCCCGCCCTATCCCCTCAACCCCTGGTGAATTACGGTGTTAAAGAATTTATACCTCATTTAAATATTCATGCAGTTTATACCCAAAGCCAGGCTTCGGCTGAAGTATATAAAGGTAGCATAAGTCAAAATTTGATTCACTATATTTACAGGTGACGGCTTGGACAACAGTGTAGCTTCCCCCAGCACAGGTGATGATGATGATCCAGATAAGGACAAAAAGCGACATAAAAAGCGTGGCATCTTTCCCAAAGTAGCCACAAATATCATGAGGGCATGGCTGTTCCAGCATCTAACAGTAAGTGAACTCTAGATCACATATGCAAAATAAAAACATGGAAAAATGTCATAGTTGTAGTAGTTATAGAAAGCAAAAAAATAATAAAATAATACGCATGATGTTACTGACAGGCAGCTCAGGGAACTTTTCCGAGCAGAGTTGTTGTTGTTGTTGTTGCCTCATTTGCTAGATGCCAGGGGAAGAGCACGGAGAGTATGTTTTTTATGATTTTGGGGGTGTTTTTTCTCTGTGTGTGTTGTTTTTAGATTTTTATGTATTTATTTGGGGGAGCGGGAGGGGTGTTGAGTCGCAGTTGTTAACAGGACATCACTGCAAAGTGTGACTAAGCTTATCCTAATAACCTCTGAGACCTGTCCTGCCCTGCTGGGCTCACACAGCTGCAGCTCCCTTTTGGCTGACGTGGGAATCCCTGCTCCAGAGCCTGGGGCAGCCCTCAGCCCTTGGCTTCTTGTGCTCTGTGGAACCAAGAAAAATAACCAGCGAGATTAAAAAACAAAACAAAACAAAGCAAAAAGCAAACAAAGATCTCATTCAGATGTTCATCAGAGACCATCCCAGTCTTTGTGATGAAAGGTCTGAATGTACCTGATTTAATAGCAGAGTATGACTTTTTTTGTTTTGTTTTGTTTTCTCTGAGATGTTCTCATTCCCAGAGTGTAAGTTACCCCTGTGTTTAACCTTATAAATGGGTGGTGGGGACGCACAGCTATTTCTGTTGCCACAGCTACCTGTATTTTTCTCTTTTTTTTGGTTCCTGGGATTAGAAATCAAAGCTCTAGACAGGTGTGTGGGGTTAAGCTGGATTCCAGAGCTTCTTTCAAGGCTGTATATTGTGCACCACACCTTCTAATGTTAGCCTTTAAAAAAAAGTGTTTCTAATGCCATTCTCCTTTTTCATCATCACGCTGTGGGTGACCTCTCACCACTGGGGAGGTGGTTTTCTGGCTGAGCTTTTTTGGGCCAGGCAAGGGGTACTGGGGGGGAGGGAGTCTGCAGGCAGTTCTCCCCCTCTAATCCTGGAGGTTGACTCTCTCTCTTGTCTGCCTGTCATTAGGGTCAGGATGAAACCAGAAGCCAGCCAGCTTACCCAGCCCTGGCGGGAGCCCTGCCAAGGGTATAACTTGTAAACTGGAGGAAGCTCTCATGCACATCTCCCCTTCATGTCCCTCCCTACATCCCCTGCTGAGCCAAGAAACCAGATATCAGCTGTGACTCTTGTCAGCACGGGGATCAGGCAGGGAATCCTGCCCCGCAAGGTCCCTGGTTTGCTATGAATGAACCTTCATTCTTGGGCACTCCTCTGAGGCCAGAGAGGATATCTCCAAGTTAATCTCGCTCTCTCTGACCAGATCTAGGTCAGCTGGCCCTGGCTTTGCCAGCTCCTTAACCTCATCCCTGGGTGCGTTCAGCGCATCTCTTCCCTGAGATTTTGTTGTAGGTGGCTACCCAGTTCTACATCTTCACACAAGATGAGCTAACACTCAGTGGCTCTGCAGGCAGATGTGAGAGGAGGACAAATTCTTTACTGTGAGGATGGTGAGACACTGGAACAGTTTGCCCAGAGAAGTTGTGGATGCTCTATCCCTGGAGGTGTTCAAGGCCTGACTGGGTAGGACTTTGAGCAAAGTGGATGAATGGAAGGTATCCCTAGCCATGGCAGTGGGTTAGAACTAGATTATCCTTGAGGTCCCATCCAATTCAAACCATTCTGATTCTATCTGCCTCCAAAACCATCCAGGGATGCTGTGTCAGCAGCAATGCTTGCAGCTGCTTTAGGTTTGAGACCAAGTAGTCAGGAAGCTCTGCAGTTGGGACAAGGCACACCAGGGAGCAGGGCAGGTTTAGAATGGACATTAAGAAGCAATTCTTCACCATGAGGGAGATAAGTCACTGGGTCAGATTGCCCAGAGACATGGTGGAGGCCCCATCCCTGGAGATGTTCAAGGCCAGTCTTTCTGAGGCTCTGAGCAACCTGATCTAGTGCAGGGTATTGTACTAGATGGCCTTTGAAGGTCCCTTCTATAACTAGATGAATTCTTTGATTCTATGAAGGATGCTCATGGATAACATGGGGAAAAGTCAACACTACATTTAGCACTAGAGCAGTATAATATGTTGACAAGCTGCTTGGGGTGATGTCCTACCTACAAGAAACCCTAGGCCCCTAAAAGGGGAGGTAAGGAGAGAGAAAAGGGAGGTGGTTCTCTTCAGGCAGAG
>VZTY01021260.1:53969-81261 GCA_013400935.1 Turnix velox | reverse complement strand
TTTTTTTGGTTCCTGGGATTAGAAATCAAAGCTCTAGACAGGTGTGTGGGGTTAAGCTGGATTCCAGAGCTTCTTTCAAGGCTGTATATTGTGCACCACACCTTCTAATGTTAGCCTTTAAAAAAAAGTGTTTCTAATGCCATTCTCCTTTTTCATCATCACGCTGTGGGTGACCTCTCACCACTGGGGAGGTGGTTTTCTGGCTGAGCTTTTTTGGGCCAGGCAAGGGGTACTGGGGGGGAGGGAGTCTGCAGGCAGTTCTCCCCCTCTAATCCTGGAGGTTGACTCTCTCTCTTGTCTGCCTGTCATTAGGGTCAGGATGAAACCAGAAGCCAGCCAGCTTACCCAGCCCTGGCGGGAGCCCTGCCAAGGGTATAACTTGTAAACTGGAGGAAGCTCTCATGCACATCTCCCCTTCATGTCCCTCCCTACATCCCCTGCTGAGCCAAGAAACCAGATATCAGCTGTGACTCTTGTCAGCACGGGGATCAGGCAGGGAATCCTGCCCCGCAAGGTCCCTGGTTTGCTATGAATGAACCTTCATTCTTGGGCACTCCTCTGAGGCCAGAGAGGATATCTCCAAGTTAATCTCGCTCTCTCTGACCAGATCTAGGTCAGCTGGCCCTGGCTTTGCCAGCTCCTTAACCTCATCCCTGGGTGCGTTCAGCGCATCTCTTCCCTGAGATTTTGTTGTAGGTGGCTACCCAGTTCTACATCTTCACACAAGATGAGCTAACACTCAGTGGCTCTGCAGGCAGATGTGAGAGGAGGACAAATTCTTTACTGTGAGGATGGTGAGACACTGGAACAGTTTGCCCAGAGAAGTTGTGGATGCTCTATCCCTGGAGGTGTTCAAGGCCTGACTGGGTAGGACTTTGAGCAAAGTGGATGAATGGAAGGTATCCCTAGCCATGGCAGTGGGTTAGAACTAGATTATCCTTGAGGTCCCATCCAATTCAAACCATTCTGATTCTATCTGCCTCCAAAACCATCCAGGGATGCTGTGTCAGCAGCAATGCTTGCAGCTGCTTTAGGTTTGAGACCAAGTAGTCAGGAAGCTCTGCAGTTGGGACAAGGCACACCAGGGAGCAGGGCAGGTTTAGAATGGACATTAAGAAGCAATTCTTCACCATGAGGGAGATAAGTCACTGGGTCAGATTGCCCAGAGACATGGTGGAGGCCCCATCCCTGGAGATGTTCAAGGCCAGTCTTTCTGAGGCTCTGAGCAACCTGATCTAGTGCAGGGTATTGTACTAGATGGCCTTTGAAGGTCCCTTCTATAACTAGATGAATTCTTTGATTCTATGAAGGAAGCTCATGGATAACATGGGGAAAAGTCAACACTACATTTAGCACTAGAGCAGTATAATATGTTGACAAGCTGCTTGGGGTGATGTCCTACCTACAAGAAACCCTAGGCCCCTAAAAGGGGAGGTAAGGAGAGAGAAAAGGGAGGTGGTTCTCTTCAGGCAGAGCTGGTGTCAGGCCAGTCCATACATACCCTTTTGCCTCCCAGCCTTCCTTTTCCGATCTGGAAAATGGCAGGGAAGAGTCAAGCAGTGATTAAGAACAAAATCCAGCATCTCCCAAACTACTGGTGCTACCTAATTGGGTTGTAATCTAGGAGCCCTTGTTTTCAAAGGCAAATTTATAGGTATTTTCCCCTCACAATTGTAATATTAATATACATCAGTGGCACAGAATTAAGCAAAACAGACAGTAATTGCTGTGTCCATCATACTAATGATTAGTGGTTGGAAAGACTTAAAAAAAAAAAAATTTGGACTAGTACAGTCTTTTAGAAGTGTATAGGCTGGTTTAATTCCTTCCATGTAGTTGTTCCATCTCCAAGAGCAAAAGAGCAATAAGTTTTCCTCTGCATACTGGCTTCATTTGTAAAGCCTGGTCCCTTAGTTCTGTTTTCCCACCTGGGAGCAAAACCATTTTTATTTATTTTTTCATTTATTGAAGGAAGAAAAAAAGTAAAATAATTTAAAAATCAAACTGAAGTGTTTGGGCAATAGTTGCTTCTTGATGTCACACTGCTGCCCCCCTACAATTTTGACTGATGTGAAGAACCCAGTTGATGTATGCCCAAAGGGAAGGCAAGCACCATCCTCTGAGGAGGCAGGCAGTATGCTCCAAAAACACTTCAGGGGATAAATTCATCCAGATTATCCTTTTTTTCCCCCTTTCCCTTCGGATAATAGCGATGGCTAAAACAATAGGGAAAAGCTGCCATCAGACTTACACTTAGGATTTTGCTTACCTCTTTGATATCCTGACTTAATTTTGATGAAATGTCTGCATTGGAAGAGGTGCCCAGGTTGAGCTTTAGTTAGGTGAAACATAGCATTGGAGGTTGTTGTGATTTTTGGTGGTAGATTGTGAATGCAGCCTGGAAATGTTGAGCTTTGTGCAATCTGTTTTTAGGGTTCTGCTTTAAGTTTGAGGTGGAAGGAGTTGTCTGTTACTATTTGAAAATGATAAATACATAAGGCTGCTAATAGTTTGGTGGAGAGGTGAGGATGTCCCCAACCCTGTAGAAATTGAGCCAGAAACGAGGAGAGGCTCATGGGGTGGCATTAGATGAGCATCAAATGCCATGACAGGGTCTCCAGGAGGAAACCGTAGCAAGACAACTCTTGTGAGGGAGCTGGGATCCAGAAAGTTACTCTAAAGATGATTTCAGAATGTGTGCTTTAGCACAGCAACATTTTACAGGCCATCTTACTTTATTTTTTTTTCCTTGTCATTTCTTGGATCATTTAACATTCAGGGATCAGATCTCACCACTGTTTTTGAGGCAGATCTCCTCTCTGTAATGTACAGCCCTCAGAAGCAATTGCAAAGGACAGAGTGGGGGAAAAAAAAATCTTACTTCTAACCAGTTCTGTGTAATTTAATTGTGGCAACAGGATTAGTTTCTGCTTCAACCCATGCTATGTTTTTGTCCCAGGAGTGGTACCATTTGGTTCAAAGTAGATGAAGAGAGTTTGAGGGTGGGGGCTCTGTTGTGGTTGTGTGTCTTTGTTCACTCATTGTGAATTCCCTGCATCCTTTAAATCCAGCTTAATTTAAAATGTTGAGATTCAAACCTCATTTTGGGGATTATGCGATGTAATTGGTTTGTTATATGATGAGTATTTGATGATCTCTGCGTTCATCATCTAATCAGGCAAAAAAAAGCCATAAAATTATAATCCCAAAAGATGTTTAATAACAATTTAAACTATTGAAGGCTTTATTTAAGCACATTAGGGGATTATAAACTACTTTTTTTTTTTTTAATGGTGCCAAGAGGTAGATTCAAGGACTTCAAATGCCTTTTAAAAAACAAATTGCCATAATTTAAAAAAAAAAAATGAATGGGCCACAGATTTCTTTCATGTAAATCCCATAATTTAATCATTATTTTTAACTGCTTTTAAAACTATTTCCTTAAGAGGTTAAACCTCAGTGAAATGGGAGACAGAACAGAAAGGAAAAGACGTTGCTGAAAGATGTTGCATTTACAGTAAAAGTGAAAGGAGGGGGTTTTTTTATTATGTATCTGGATTTTGATACATTCATTGCTTTCATTCTGTTAAGCAAGAAAACCTATAATAAGCTATATGCAATCGATTTAGCAAAGCTGTTATTTGTATGAAGGAATTAATTTGGATACAGTTATTTGAAGCAGGGGCTATATATTTGAATGTAGCTGAGAAAAGAATCCCTGTTGCTTCTAGGGTGTTATTCTGATTGAAAACTTAATTCTGGAAGTTTTGTTCATGTATGAATATTTTACAGCCTTGCAAGTTTTTAAAGTTAAAGCAAGTGGATTTCAGGTCTTGTTTCATCTGTCTGTCGTTATGGGATACTACCTTGGAATGAGGAGTGTGGGGTTCATTTGGCTCCCTGCCTTACTCCAGGTGGGATGCTTGTCCAGTTTTGTCTAGGAGTGTAGTGAGAGGGTAGACGAGTACAAAACGAGGCTGCTGAAAACATAAACAGGGGAAATAATTGACTAAAACCAGTGAGAATTTTTCTTTGCTATGCTCTCAAGAGGGTTTGGAGGCGTTAAAACGAGCCAATCCCTCCCCTACTCTGAAAGTACAATTCTCAATGAGTCTCCATCCTGCACCAACTGATACTTGCTCTGCAAAATACCAGCGGGCTCCTAGAGCTCATCTGCGTAACAGGGCTCGTATTTCCATATACTGGACTCAGAGTGGGATGTGGGGGGCGACTGTCCCCCCCAGCTTTATCCCAAATGCACAAGTCTCCTCTTTCACTTGCTTTTATTGTGGGTGAAGCTGTAAAAATCTTTCTTGCACATCTGCAAGACTTCTTAGTGCCAGCTGTCCCAAATTCCTGGGAAAAGCCAGTTTTTTAGCTTGCCTTCAGTAGCCCTTTGGGAAGGTGGGAGCCTGGGCTCATCATGCCACTGTGGTGGATGTATGTTGTGCAAGGAATCTAGGGTCTTCAGCTCCCTTCTGCTGGTAGAGATGCTATGACAGTTGTCTTCAAGGGGAGAAAATGGGAAATGTTATTATGAAAGAAAATAATTATTCCAAGGCTCTGTCAGAATTGAATTGAGAGCTCCAGAAAGGACGACAAACAGGATTTAGGTAACTTGGTTTGAATTAACTTCTTAACCCTTCAGCCCTCCCAGAATTTGACAGAGGACACTGTCTGCCAAAACCTTTAATCTTTCTTGAATTTGTTGCTTTGACCTGCTATCCAGCCTCTAAGGGTTGGAGCCTGCTGTCCAGCCTCCAAAGGTTTCTAGCTTGGGTTTATTTTGCCATTTAAAAAAAAAATGGTTGAGTTTTGGGGCGATATCCTTGGCATTGCTGCTGTTGCTCTGGTTTTGGGATTTCTTGGAAAGTGCATGTCTCATACTGAGATCTCATCTTGTGCTGTCCTGTAGATTATTTAAATTGCCAGAAGTCAGCTATGCTACAAGACTTTGGGTTTAGACCAGAAAGGAAAAATATTGGATTCTTTAGTTAGCTGGTTCAGAGAAACCCTATTCCTCCTTTAGGCTCTGCTCATGGATATGGTTTTTCCATATCCATGATTCAGCCTCATCTGATGAAGACAACCATCACATTGTCTTCAACTCTGTGGTGTGAGACATCTCATCCTGGGCTCCTCGCCCAGGTCTCACCAACCGCAGTGGCCTAGAGAAATATTTTGGTTAAAATCAGAAGGTAGCAACAGCCTGGACTGGATTTTGGGGAACGAGTGTCTATTCCCAAACCAGCTATCTTATCTTTTTCCCAGTTTCCACCTAAGAGGCACTGTTGTAACAACACAGAAGCCACCGGCACCATTAAAGAATTTGAATTATTTGGAAGCCGCGGAAACACATTAGTATTTACACACCAGAAGAATTTCACATCTGAGTAGAAGCGAGGGAATACTGAAAAGTTGAAACATGATAAACATTAATGCAGATGTTAAATTACACTTGCTCTGGTTGTACTAGAATTCCTTTTGTTTGCATAAACATGCTGGGAAATGAGTTTACCAGCAAGAGCATTTGCAGTAATAAGAATTTCTAAGTCAACAGTAGAAGCTTTGCTTTCTTCTCCACCCTCTCTTTTCTTTTTCTAATTGGCAGCTGTGATATTTTGCATGTACGACTTCATTTTTTGAAGTTGGCCTCCTCCTGTCAAGGCACAGAAGTGTGTTGCGTGACACTCTGTCTTTTCTGCAGTCAAAATTTGACTGTTGCAGTTTGGAAGGGGAGAGGGGGAAAAAGTCCCACAACCAACTTGTGAATCAGCAAGAATCCACAGGAATATTTTGGCAAGCAGTTTACAGTCTCAAGCACACCGAAGGCAACAACAGTATCTTGGCAAGCAGTGGGCGAGCAGTAAATGAGGATAAATTTGTGGCCTTGGTGGTTCATTTATTAGTTGTTTGTTAGCTTGTCCTCTAGCACAGTTGCTACAAAGGAGCCGATGCTGATTCTCAGATATGCTGATGTATGGAAGTGCCAGTGTAAACTTTTTTTATTGGCAATCTCCATACTCTTAAAGGAGTTTCACAGCTCACCCGGGCAAGCTAGCGAATGACTTAATCAGATCAGGTAAAGTGCCAAAAATATGAGGCACCAAACCAGTTGGGCGCATATCTGATGAGATGTGTTAATCTGTGGTGTAAGATAAGCTGCCTTGCAAATCGGGTCACATTTGGAAGTGGTACATCAAGTTGTGTAAGATACATTCCCTTCCTCTGGCATAGAGTATCCTACATCTGTTAGCATGGAATTAACCCTTGTCTGAATGAACTGCAGCAGCCATACCACGGGGAATATATAGTTGTTCTGGGACAGGCATGAGAAATTAGTTCGTTTTCCTTACCCATTTAAAAAGTTAGGTTTCCCTTTTCCTCCATTTACCCTCAGCTACACAGAATCTGCAGTGTTACAGCTTGCACATTTTTTTCTCATTGTGTTTATTCAAGGAGCTAAAATTTCTAATAATAACATCAAAATTACACTCAGAAAACATTTTTCATGGAAGGGAATATTTTTTTTCCGTGATGGAAAATCAAAATTTTCTGCGCATAATGCCATCCTTTCCCCAAAATACTCAGCTGAAAATCCAGTTTTCAACAGATAAACAAACATTCTGGTCAGGTTCATCTTTGCACTTCCAGCTCCTCAGCCTGTAAGCTCCAGCAGTGCTATATCTGCATGTAGAGGGAAAGTAAGTAGGCAGAAAAGAGTTTAAGTTAATATGTACTTATCTAATTTACCTCTCCTTTTGCATCATTGCCTGATTTAAACCCAAAGTATGTAGCAGAGGGTTCGTTTCACTTCAGTGGTGGACCATCATTTTAGTAAGGCAAGGTCTAGGAGACTTACCACTGCATCTGCTGCCTTACGAGTGAGAAACTTCTGGCTGAAAAATACTTCACAGACTTTAGGTAGAGCATGACTGTTCCTTTCTTGGCAACTGGTTGACCTTTTTTAAACCAACCTGTACAACATAACTATTTTAGAAATAGGTTTTGGAAAAAAAAGCAGTGAACCCCCACCTTGTTCCCACTGTGATGCTCTGTGACAGTGATGGAAAAGGGGAGGGAGTCATGTTGGTGTCACTTGAGTCACCCTAGTAAAACCAAGGGTCTGCTGGTGATAGAAATGTGGTTTCCAAAGACTTTTTTCTTAACTTAGTGGGTAAATAGTGGGACTCTATCTGGGGACCTTTCTCTATTTATTATCTAAAGTCAGCTTTGACGTGAAATCCTTCCCAGACAACCTGTGCTCATGTAAACCAGAGCTTTTGGGGTCCCTAGGTGATATTTTTGGAAAGGTAAATGCCATATGAGGTGAAACCAGTTAATTAATAGCTTTGCTAGCATAACTCTACTTCTTTGCCAGAAACTTAGTGGGAATTGCAAAGAGAGGAGACCCTTGATGTTGTCATTGAGACCCAAGTGTGGGTCTGTCAGTGCAGCAGATTGTATCCCTGTGACTAGGGGACAGAATTATTTTGATGCTGGTAATAACCCAAATCTTCATATTCTTATGGACGAAATGTGACTTTAGCAATGTTTTCATAAACAGCGGTAACGGCAGTGTTTTAGTGAACAGTGGCATTAGTTGCATCAAAATTGCACCACATTGGCTTTTAAATTACTCCACCTGTCTGCATGAATAGGATTTTCAATGTGGAGGCTCACAGACAGCTGCTGCTAATGTTTTGTTGTTTTTTTTCCCCATCCCTGTGCAGATAATGCTGGCAAATGCACAGCCATCAAGGCCTGGTTTCTGATGTAAAACGTTGTCTGACCTCCTGGCTCTGGTGCTACAAAAAGAATGGCTTTAATTACTAATGGCCATGTTGTAGTTTTGTACTTGGTGATGTAAAAGATGTCATCTCAGAGCAGCATAACCTCTGGTTCACTTCCACCAGCAATAGTACAGGACTGCCTGCAATTATTTCCCAAATAATTTGTGTTCCTCAGTGGCCCTGTTAGTGCTGGGATAATTAGCAGGGGTCTGGCCCTCCAGCTCCCTCAGCCCCCAGGTCCCACTGGCTGCCCTGCACCTTTGGAGGGCTGTAGAGGGGGTAAATCAGGAATTTGGCTTAAAAACCCCACTCCATCAGTTTATAAGACTGTCCATCCCTCATATTAGGTCAGTCTAACGCTCAGGAATTTGTGGGCCAAACTCCACTGGGGTTCATTCCCAGAGGGGTAGAGGCGACCTGGAGGCACACTGCCTCGTCTCGCCGCTTATTAACTAAAGGATGGCTAATGAGGCTGAGTGCACTGCCTGATGCCATTTCCCCCAGCTTGATTTTGGTGGAGGATGATCCAGTTGCCAGCCTCACATTGGGCTTTAAAAGGGTTAAAGGCAATAATGGTGCCGTTAAAAACCCAGCTTGCCAATGAGCAGTTCTGTGCGAATGGTATAAATATAAGATGCACTTGTCAGACTCATTTGCAAGCATTCTTTTTTGAATCCTTCTCACACAACTGGTGTTTTTGTGTTTAATTTAACAAGAAATGAGTAGTAAATGAAAGCTGCTGCCTGAAATCCCACTGTGAGCGTGTTTTGCACTTGGCTCCCCAGTGAAAAGGCAATTTGTGAAATTATGTGATAGAGTAATTAGATGAAGCCAGGGCTCCTGATTGTTGCCATGCTTATGTGGTAAAGGTTTGCTGGGGGAGAAAAAAAACCACACACACGCGCATACACACAACAGAAAAAAAACCCCAACAACATGGATTATTACCCTGGCAAGTTGGCTCAAAGCTTCTTCATTTATTTGTAAACAGAATATTTAGTGACCGCATAGGAAGTAGCTGTAATCACCAGCTCATAAAGAAACCACAGCAGAGCTTTTGGATTTTTACAGAGTGCTCATGTAAAATTTAAGCTGGGAGGCAGAATCCCTGTTAATGTAATTAGGATCTAATTTACCACCCTTTGCACACAGATGTAATAATGTCGAGATATTTATTCTATCTTTAAGCACATTACATATACCTCAGTGCAGCAGTTACTGAACAGAAACAGGTGTGAGCACTTTCCTGCTTCATTTTTACACTGTAAACACGCAGAGATTTAAGGGGAAATATTTACCAAAAAGGGAAGAAAAAAAAAAAAAAAAAACACAACACAAGAGAGGGGGAAGAATGTCTGCAAATGAGGCAGTAATGGACAGTTGCCCTTTATGTACTGATGGATTTCTCAATGGTTAAGTAAATTAAAGCAAATGCTAGAAAAATCAATAGGCTTGCAGAGTCTTGGTTGTGCCTCATAGACTTCAGGACAGAATGACAGATGTGGTGCATATGACCCATTTAAGTATTAATGCTTGGGAAATTGCCTCTGCGTGCAAGGTTATAGGCCTAGAAATATTGTTAGATTAAATTACAGAGGATAATATTTTAAAGTATATATGGAACTTGTACGTTTTCAGCTTAGTTGTTGGTTGGCGTTACATTTGTCTTGGAAGATTAGTTGCACGGTTGTTTCTCTGGAATGGTAAATCAGGTTTAAAAATGTTCAAGAAATGATATTGCCTTTCCAGGGCAGCCACGGACCAACGAGCCCATTGTGTTAAGTAAGAGCCATGTAGCCAATGTGTTTGCTGGCAAATGTGGCATATGAGCAGGTCTAAATTAAATATCGTTAAAAGGCAGCTTCCTAAATGGTGAAAAGGGTTGCAGGATATGTAGGAGCGCTGTTAAATGGGGTTATTTTGTGTGATTAAACTCAAAGTCAAATATGAAGTGCGTGGTTGAGATGAGCTAAGTAAAGTAACCACCAAGTAAAAACCTTTTCTCGCCCACGGTTGGAAGGGGCGACTTTGCATGGGTGGGATGAGTAAAAACTGACCCTGTGCAAAAATTCTCAAACATCTCTCTCAAAATAGAGATGTTATGATTAATCTGACTGGCTAGACAAGCTCTTGATGAGGTAGTGTTTACCACCTCTGATTTCTTGATGTAATTCCATTGAGGCATGGGGGAAGCAGACCAACTTCATGGTGTCTTCAAGTTATCCCTGACAGGAGGATCAGGAAAGTAGCTGGGACCTCCAGTTTTGGTGTTGGCATGAAGGCAGAGCAGCATGTTTGACATGTTTGCTGTTGGTGACAAGTTATCCTGGTCTCACTCCAAAATGCCTCTTCCTGTGGAGGGAGTGGCAGGTGCATTTTATATGCAACCCCTGTATTTATTATTAAAGGGAGCTTGGGACTTTCATGAGAACATTCCTATTCCTTGTTGAAGACATGTGGAAAGTGTCACCATATTCCTTCAAAACATGAATTTTTGTGTTTTTACTGCCATTTGGGGGACAGATTTACTTCCCATGCTTAATTTTTATAATTTTTTTTTTTTTTTAATTTCCCTTGCTTATCTCTGATAATTCAGGTAGCAGCATCTTCTGTCTTGTTTGGCCTTTTTCTCTAAAGCTGAGGAATAAAGCAGAGCATCCTTATGGCAGGGGCTTGAGGGCCATACGCTGCTTACTGGGAGTGCCTGCAAAAGGATGACATTGTGGAAGGGCAGATGATTATTTTTGGACCTGTTGTGGCCGTACTGGGGAGTGGGGGCTGGATGAGAGACTGGTGCTGAAGGCCAGGGCTGAGTGATGACAGACCCTGTGGCATTTGCCTGCATCCGGCTTCATTGCTATGGTGACAATATGCAGTGATGAAAGACTCTGCTGAGGGTCCGACAGCGTCCTCCATGGTTGCTGTAGCCAGCAGCATCTTTGCGACAGCCTGTGCAAGCTGCTGATGGCCCTGGGCTGTCAGAGCAGCACCAAATCTCTCATGACAGAAACCCTGCTCGGGGTTGGCAGGGATGTGGGAAAAATGGCTCCTGGCACCATTGCCAGCCTGGGTGATTTCTTGAGAGGGTGACAGAGGTTGTCTTTACCTGTTTTAGTCACTTTTATGTGCCTTGCGGTGGGTTGCTTTGATTTATTTCATGCAACACACAAGCTGGGGTATATTCTGGTGTCACAGCCTGGTGCTTACCTGTGTGTGACATGGGATGACTGTGGTCCTCCTCAACATAGTAAGCAGCATTGGAGGGATGACCATTCTTTGTGGAATGGAATGAATCACGGAGTCATGGAATGGTTTGGGTTGGAAGGGACCTTAAAAATCATCTAGTTCCAACTCCCACTAGATCAGGTTGCTCAGTGCCTTGTCCAGCCTGGCCTTAAACACCTTCAGAGAGGGCACATCCATAGCCTCTTTGGCCAACTTGTTCCAGTGTCTCACCACCTCACTGTAAAGAACTTCATTGGGAAATCCAGCCTGAATCTCCCCTCTTCCAATTTACGGCCTTTTTTCCTAGTCCTGCCAACACATATCCTGTTAAACAGTCTGCCTTTCTGTAGGCTCCCTTCAGGTATTGATAAGCTATTATGATACACATACACAGGGCCCTGTTGGCCAGACTATTTTGTTCCTGGCTCAGAAGTCATCAGTCAGGATGGGTTTTGTTGGATCACAGGGTTTTCAGCTCCATAGCCAGCCCAGCAACTTGGGCTGCTGCTGCTTGCCATCCCCACTGCCTGGAACAGCAGCAGAGCATCTGCTCTCCTGCTCACCCTAAAAAGATGCTGACATAAAGACAACATTTAAAATACAGCACAAGCATCTCTTTGTGCCTCTTTGTTATCCAAGTCATTTAAGAGCAAGCTTCAGAAGGGATAACGATGGTATTTTAGGATGCATTTTCAGGCTTCGTGTTCATTTTTGGGATTAGCAGCCAGTGGCAACCCAAAGGGAAGAACTGCTGAAACATGTTTATGCGCTTTTGAGTCTAAAAGTTTGCTTGAAAAAACTCAAACTTCTGCTATGGCATTTCTTTGCTTCGGTCAGATCGATTTCTTTCCATCTCCCTCTTCCCCCATCTTCCCTTTCCCTATGATGTTAAAGTACATTTGGCAGTAATCAGTTTATCCTTATTAGAAGCCATGGTAAAAGGCATAGTTGCTGAGTCAATTCACTCCGTTTACTTCCCCTGTTGAGCCTTAATGTGTCCCAGTCCCCACCCCTTACAGTGAAAACATCATCAATTATGGGGCTGACAGGAGCCTGGGACTCAGTGTACGGTGCTCCTTGGGGTTATTCATCTTGCGCCAAAAAAACTGGCACTCAGCAAGATTCATCACTTCCTCCTGCCTCTAATGATGGAGTAAACTCTGGAGTGAATTATCAGAAAAGGGGGGGGAAAAAGGGACAAAATCTGAGTTGGAATGCAACTTTGGGCTCATATGGGGAAATAGAGCCATCAGCCAATGTGTAAGCTTCCCACCATAGTTTAATATTGCCACTGGAGCTGGAGGGAGACTGGGTTATCCTTTGGCCAGACACCTTACTGTGCTGCTTCTCATGGCCCGACCTGCAAGAGCTTTTCTATTTTGGCACCCTGGCTGGAAAAGCAGCTTCAGCACTGAAAGGCAGCTTGGGACTTTATTCTTAAATGTGATACAGCAAACTGTTTTCTCCAAAAGCTACAGAAATACCCAAAGCTCGAAATAAAATGTGCTTCACTACCTTTCCCTCTCAACAGAACAAAGAAAAAAGCCCAGCCAGCCAAGCGAATCCAAACATCAAAACCTTAAACTTTGAGATTATTTCAATTTTCAAAGTTATCTTGGGGAAAAAAGAAAAAAAAAATACAAGCTAAAGGCTCTGCTTCACTTTGCCCCCAACAAAAAATATAATGCAGTCCTGATAAGGCAGGAGAAATTCTTTCAGCCCTACACCTGGCTTGTTTTTACACCCAGTGCTGCGGTTAGATGGTTGTCTAAATAAACAGAGATTAGGTGGAGGGCTTTATCTCAAAGCTGGCACTGGTTATCACACCGCTTCCTCCCACTCCCTCCCTCTGATTGTGACTTGTGTAAGAAGACTTAGCAAGCACAACTTAGAGGTGATAACCTTTGCATGTTAGTTCAAGGAAGCTGTGCCATAGTAACAACAGCCAAAAGAAAAAGGAGCCGTGCAAACTCCCATCACAGCCTATTTAAACAAGCAGTAATTGAACTGTAACACTGAATTAAAAAAGAAATAGTAAGTTTTTTTCCCCCCTAAAGCCCTGTTTGAATTTGGCCCCGTTGATATTTGTAATATGTAAACAATAGTAAAAGATGCCAGGAATGAACCTGTGTTTGTTCTTCAGATCATCTCTCTTCTTGGTGGTGGTGGGGTGCTTCTTTTTAACTTTCTTTAACAAAGGGAAGCTGTAATGTTTCATTTGGGTGAATTGCTCCAGCCCTGCAGTTGAGGGTTGAATTGATCTTGATGCCTCCACCTTTGACATTTGCATTTGATGGTAAATGATATGTATGTTCTGAAGCATGGGATGGAAAAAGAGGCTGCCAGGTGACAGCCCTCTGTGAAAGCAGAGTCAAACTCCTCATGGTTCTGCATGGATGTGAATCAAAATGCATCTTTTCCAAGCATATCTTGACATGCTGATGGACAGCATACAGCATGCATAGCTGGAGTTGTTCAACCTGGAGAAAAAAGGGCTGAGGAGAGACCTTATCACTCTCTATAACTACCTGAAAGGAGATTGTAGAGAGGTTGACATTGGTCTACCAAGTAAAATGGGATATGACAAGATGAAATGGCTTCCTGTTGCATCAGGAGGGAGTTCCACTGGTTATTAGGAAAAATTCCATCACCAGAAGGGTTGTCAAGCACTGGAACAGGTTACTCTGGGAAGTGGTGGAGTCACCATCCCTGGTGGTATTAGGAAGACTTTCAAGTCATAGGTGGGGTGCTTAGGCCTAGGATTTAGTGGTGGAGTTGGCCAACTAGGACAACAATTGATCTTGATGATCTTAAAGGTCTTTTCTAACCTGAACGATCCTGTGATTGTATGATTCATTGTAAAGATGAGGAGAAGGGTCTTTGGAGTCCTTAAAAAAAAACCAAAACAAAACAAAACCCAGAAACCCTCCTGTAACCAGGGAGAAGAAGGAGGGGGAAGGTGTCCACGCACTACCGCAAGGCAATGTCATCATGATGTTGGGAGGGCAACTCATGGGGAGCGGGTGAGCGCGGGCATCTCTGCCCTTGTTGTTCAGATTACCATGATGCCACGTGCCCAGTTACACAATGCGTGGAGGCAAGGGTTATTTCTAGGACAGATAATTGAACATTAATACTCGCTGACACTGTCGTAGGGATGATATGTCAAGCTGACAGGGCCTGTGTGCTTACATCTGCTGATTGGCTGCAGACGGAGGGGATGTTTGGCAGATCAGACCCGGGGCCTCACTGCCGCCGAGACAGGGATGATACAGCCATTAATCATGTGCTGCCATCTTGGGTTGCCTTCCCTCCCAACAGCGGGCAGATCCCAGCTTGTGGGGGTGGAGGATGTAGTTTTAAAGATACTGTTGACTCCACCCAATGTAAACGCACACCTCTGCGTGTGTATATATGTGTATATGCTCACAAAACATACTAAACAAGAGCATCTTCAGTGTTGCGTATGCATGAGTGCTGCCATTGTTTTCACAGAATCACAGAATGTCAGGGGTTGGAAGGGACTTAAAGAGATCATCTAGTTCAGCTTTCCTGCTGGAGCAGGAACAACCAGATCAGGTCACACGGGAGGGCATCCTGGTGGGTTTTGAATGTCTCTTGAATGTCTTTAGAGAAGGAGACCCCAGGCCCTCTCTGGGCAGCCTGTGCCACTCTTCTGTCACCCTCACCCTGACGAAGTTTTTTCTTTTATTTCTGTGGAACCTCCTGTGTTCCAGCTTACACTCATAGCTCCATGTCATATCATTGGAGGTCACTGAGAAGAGCCTGGCTCCATCCTCCTGACACTTACCCTTTCCATATTTATAAACATTGATGAGGTCACCCCTCAGTCTCCTCCAAGATAAAGAGACCCTGTTCCCTCAGCTTTTCCTCATAAGGGAGATGCTCCAATCATCTTTGTGGCTCTCAAGCAGTTCCCTGTCCTTCTTGAACTGAGGATCCCAGAACTGGACACAATAATGCAGATCTGGTCTCACCAGGGCAGAGTAGAAGGGAAGGAGAACCTCTCTCCACCTACTGACTACGCTCCTAACGTAAAATGAAAGAAAGCAGAATGGATGAGAAGTTGTTCCAAAGCCTTGAGAGCATGATCAAGTTCGATGAGGTGTTTCTGATTATCTCTGTCCTGGGAATTAACTGACATAAAAACAGAAGCAGAATTGGCACTTTAAAATATTTTTTTAGCACCTTTTCATGTCTCTCTTCTTCTGGATGTCAACAGACTTTCAAAGCAGCCTGTTCTAGATAAAGTAGCTCCATTATCATCACTCTTGTCCCCTCCCAGCCAAAATCATGCAAACAATGCCTTTCAGAATCATCTTATAGCAACCCTTCAGAGGGCTAATGCTTTTGTCACAGCTAAACATCGCTGCACAAGTAACTGTTCAGAGGAACGTGAAGCAGACAGAAAACACTTACTGGGGCCTCTGACACCAGAGTCAGTTCTATTTTCTTAATATAGGGCTAAACATCATGTCTGTAATGTCTCGTATATACTTTGGCTCTGCATAAAACACTATAAAATAGGGCCCTTGAGAGCATCTATTATCACATTTTGGTTAGCATCACAGATTTTAAAAATCCCAGTTGCACCCCAGCCATGAAATAAAGCTTTCATCTGTAAAGATCTAGTTTCTCTTTGTTATTAAAATAAATGAAGCCATTAAACAAAATATATGCATATAATAGCCAAGTTCATAATTTTGTATCATCAAAATGATAAATTTGACTTTTTTATTTTTAATTGGAATAGTCCTCTTAGAAAGGTTTGTGTTTAGAATAAGATCAAATGTGTCTGGTCTCTTTCTTGCTTTGAGGCTTGTTAGTAGTGACATTTTTTCTGGTCTTTAGCTACTTTCATTTACACTTTTCTAAAAGAAATACAGAGTTTTGTTCAGAAGGGAGGGGGGAGTTATGAACTTCATATGGAGGAAATGAATTCATTATATGTTATTATCCTAGCAAATAATTAATGGCCATCACATCACAAATGTGCTCTAAGTGTCATGCCATCTAAATGCATGTCCTTACAAATTGCCTCCTCGAGGGAGGTTTAGGATGGATTTTGGGGAAAATTTCTTCACTGTAAGGATCATCAAACATTGGATCAGGCTTTCCAGGGAAGTGTTGGTATCACCATCCCTGGAGGTGTTTATAAGATGGGTAGCTGTAGAGCTGTGGGACATGGTTTAGTCGTGGCTTTGGCAGTGTTTGGTTGATGGTTGTACTCCATGATCTTAAAGGTCCCTTCCAGCCAAGATAATTCTATGACTCTATGTTGACTATTTCATGACAGTATCTGTGGAGGCATCCACACATGTATGCTGGTGATTGGTGCCCTCAGACCTTGAAGGAGATCAAGCAAGAGAAGAGAGAGAGGATGCTCAGGTTGGAGCTGGGTTGAGCAAGTGTCTTCTTGTAATGGACTCTCTTTTGGGGGTTTTTGAAGAGGCTGTTCCAAAAAACCCCTGTTTTGACCTCATCCATCCATCATCCTGTAGAAGACACCCACTGAGGAGCTCACCTTAGATGAGGATGTCTCCTTTAGGCACCCCAGGATTAGGTCCAGTTCTCTGTGGCTAATCACCATAACTAATGTCACTCAAGGGTGCAGACAGCTATGCCATTTCAAGACTTGTCCCCTGAGGCATCATTCAGTGCCAAGCCCTGGGAAGCACCTTGCTCCATGAATTTCCCTACTGAAATACAAAGTTTTGTCCCACCAGTCCTCCATGAGGGAGGATACAATGATCTTTAAAGAATTTTTGAAAGCCAGGAAAAATTGTTGGTGTGGGAAAAGGTTAATTTTTTAGGTGGGGAGCCTTCTCGGCTCAGGCAAGATGAACAAAAAGGAAGACTTACACTCTGGAGACTTTCCAAGACTTTTAATGAGATCTTTAGAAGGCTAGGGATCAATATGTAGTGACTTGTGGGCAAATGTGTGTAAATTTAGGGTTAAATCTAGAGATCTGGTGGGAGAATTGGGATGTACATTTTCTGGGCTCTCAGGAGATCTGAATCGTGCTTTTATTGGTGCACGTCCTTGTGCATATAAATATCATCCTGGGGATGCGTGTCTATTTTATTCTTAAATTCATTAGCATTATCAGCCGGGTTTCTTCACTAAGTAGGGTAAATAATTAATTAGAACAGTTGTTTTCTTTTTGGAGACTTCTTAATTCATCCCTCAGAGTTAAATTTTAGCCCAGGCTGGTCAGAAAGTCCCTATTTCTGCACAGGTCCACACCCTGAAGCCAGTCGAAGGGATTTCACACTCTAAATGGGTGTAGAGAAATGAATTCTCCAGTCAGAAAGCAGAATTGCTTAGTCAAGTTTCCCCAGTTAAAACTTGGCCGTATTATTCATATATGCAATCTGACTGAACTCAGGCTATTTTAGCAGAGGGGAACTCATTAGAGGTGAGGAACGAAGGAGGTAATTTATGGGGGCCTCTCATTTTAAAGGGAAAAATAATGGAGAGTGAACTTAGGGGGGTGTAAAAGATGGGACGGATGGAGCTGGGTGTTGGCAAGCAAAGCTCAGCTCCAGCCCAGGTAAATTGCATTTGAATTTCAACCTCAGATCCATCCCCGCTCCTCTTTGGCAGATGTTGAATTGATAATGTCTGTGTGTTAAAGAATTCTGATTGTTTCTTTTGCCACCTTCACAGCTTATGAAAATGCAAGTAGACCTGCCTAATGAATATTAATAAGACTGATGGCTGGATAACGTATAAGCCTGTGGCTCTTTGGAGCTGGAATGGGGTTAGTTGGAGGATTGTTGTGGCTGGGAATTTACATGCTTTTTAAGAATAAACTTACTGAAGACTTTTATATTCCCCTTTAAAAGCTGATGTTTGTTGTGGTGCAATCTTGTGTGGGATTTTGGGGTTTTTTTCCCATTCGCTCTCCAGATATATGGTGAGATTAATACTAGTGACAAGATGCCCGTGTTTTTAAAACAAGGCAATTTATTAGATGAGGAGAGAAAGAGGCTCCATCCCTTAAATTTACCTTCAGTCCAGGGTTCATTATATGGATAGCATGGTTTATTTTGCCTTGTTTATTTTTGGGTTTTTTTTTTCACTACAATCCATTCTCCCAGGCAGCTACAGGACAGGAAAATGCCACCAATGAGTTCTTGATCTCTAAATGTCCTGCAAGGCTTTAGAGTACCTTTTACACAGTTAGTTAAAAGGGTGACTCGTTAGGACCATCAACATGGACCTCACACATGAAAGTATAATAGCAGGAGAATGGGTGTTGTGGAGTGGCCCTGAGGTCCCTGCTGGACCATCACTGGAGCTCCCAGTGATGCCAAAGCCATGTCCTCTCCAGACTTTAGTTTACTCTCCTGTGAAAATACTCATTGCCACCCTTTCTGGCATTTGATCTGCTCTTCTTCCCAACCCCCCTCCCAAAGGTTCTCAATTATGCAAAAAACCCCAACAAGGCTCCTTTTTTCATATCTTCCTGCTCATTGAGGGAGAGCTGTGGGGGCAGCCTTGAAAAGGAGGAGTCAAGGGGTTCAAAACTCAAGGAAAACCCAATCAGGGGAATCTTTATTTTTTAAAAAATAAATATTTATTTATTAAAAAAACCCTCCAATTTGTCTTGACAGCAGGGACTTGGGACTTGTCATAGTGTAGGATAGAGCTGTTTTGTAGAGCAGTGTTTGGGGCCATTTCCTAGTTCTTACAAGTGATGTGTCAAGAAGAGGGGGGCTTGTATGTGTTCCAGAACTGCTCTTGGAGAGTTTAATGAAGACTCAGTGAGAAGGATTTAATCAAGATTCAGTGATTAAGGCATCTTGGCATCATCACTGCTGCCAAATATGTAATAAGATTTAGCAAGTAACCTTATTCTTTCTTAAACTTACAAACATGAAGAAAGCCTTGAACTTTCATAAGAGAAAACCAGTATGTTTCCCCTTTTGCTAAAGCCTTTTCTTTCCCTTCCCTAGCCATGACAAAAGGGCTAAATTTTTTTTTATATTTTAGATTTTTAAAAAGTTTTATTTTAGCCAATATAAGTGGCAAGGTAAGAGGGGGAGACTCATTAAAATGCAGTTCTTTCAATTACGCCCCGTTCTTTGTCATCTTTATTGCTTTTCTATAGTTTTTCATCATGCCTTTAATCATGTGCCTGGTCAGAAAAGGTGAGCTGGAATGTGAGCACACTTGGCTGCCACCGCCGTCAGTGCCTACACTCCAATCCCCCGTCCCTGCAGATTTTAATGTCCCCGCAGACTGCTGGCAGCCTGCTTCCAGCTGTGGCAGGCATGATGCAGTGAATTGCTTTTGAATGTTCTTTACTCAAATAGGCAGTAATTACAAGCTTAAAGAGGTTTAGTGGTCCAGTAAACTACATAATCACCCCTGAATTAGCCTGGGCTCATCAGTTGCAGTCCAGCAACCTCAAGACTGCTGTTTGTATGCAGGCTTTATCACGTAGCAACCTGAGCAGCAGGTGTGGAACAGCAAGAATCCCCCATAAACACAACTGTCTACTGGGGACAATGATCTCTAATGAGATGAGGCTACAGCATCACTGTAATTTAAGTGGGAAAATTAGCACTGTAGAATGTGTGCCACTTCCAAGAGTCTCTGCTTCTTCACAGAGCAGTGGTGTTCCATGTTTCACTGGCTTGTTTTGCTTTTTTTTTTTAACTTTTCCTTCCTCATTTATTTTTTCTTTATGCTCCTGGATCTTACAATGCTTTTATTTTTTTTTAGGAGGAACACATTGTGGTTTTGCTCATAAGTTGAGTGGGCTTTATTCTCTTACAAGGATAGGTGGTGAATATTTAATGGCAGACAGGGCATCTGTTCAAGGACTTTCCATGCCAACCAAAGCAGCATTGCAAAATAGAGGCTTTATCTTTTCATTTCCTTCCTCAGCAGTGGTTTGTTGTGTTTTTTTCCAAGCAGAGGATATTTGAAAGTAAACATCTCCCCCCAAGTCTTGGCGTTTGAGGTTGGCACCTCAACAGGATAGTTGCACTGAAATCTGTTTGGGCAATGTTTTGGTCTTTCCATGAGAAACTGGTCATTTCATGAGAAAGGATGTCCCAGCTCATAGCAGGAGGCTTCCCAAATCATGTTGTGTCTCCTCCCAAGGATGCTGTTACCCCAGGAAACCCTCCTAAAGCTGAAGATTGCTATTAGGGCCCTTGCAGCCCTCTGTCAGCCTGGTGACTCCAGGGGGAGTGGGTGTAGGGGAGCATTTCCCCCACCACAACTCACGGAGAGAACTCCTGGCATCCCAAAGGCATCCTGAGAAAGAGAACAGAAAGCACAAATAAATGCTTTTGGCTCGGTTCTGTGGGATTACAACCACCAGCTCTGGCTTTTCCCAGTGTTTGAGAAGTTATTTCTGAACCCACCTGTTCAGAAAGTCAGGGAAACTAGATAAGGACAGTGACTTATTGCTGAGAAAAGGCTTCTGGTTAGGAAATATTTACCTGAGTTAATCTGTCTTGGCCCCACTCTGAAAACAACAGCAGCACCTTTGTGAGGTTATCAGGTAGTCGGGATTTCCTTCTGTGAGATGGGGACAGGGATATTTTTCTTCTTCCCTAAAGCCCCTCACCAAGGAAAGGCTGGAGTTCACCTTCCTGCCTTGTTGGCTGCTGCCTCCTGATAAAGACACTGGCTTAACCGAAAAGCTGGGTCTCAAGGATGTGGATTTTAGCTCTTAACAGGGGTTGGAAATCAGATGATGCATTTCCTCAGTTCCCTTTGGTGTCAGTAGAATGTAACATTTCATTTTTTTTCTCCCATGTGCTGCCATGAGAAGAGTTTTGCTGGTTTTTCAGATGCAATTTTAATTATCCAGTCCTTGGTTATTTTTAGAGTGTGCCACAGCATAAAAAAAAAAAAAACAAGAGAAGCCCAGAAAAAGAGGGCAGGGGATGAGAAAGTGCGTTGTCCATGACACTTTGGTACAAATAATCTTGCCATTAGAGCAAAAAAAAAGTGTATTATGCACTGTATGTGTGTTTCTGCATGCATACACATCCAGGCACCAGAGGAGTGTTTAACACAGGAAAAACTCTGCTCAGTTACCTGGTTATGGACTGGCATGGACTGGGGTTAAACTGGAAGCTGCTGGGAGCCATGGTGAGCTCCAAAAACTGAGGTCTATCAGAGTGTCTCCAAGAGGAAATAGCAAAAGCACCACAGCTTGGACGAACTAAAACTCTACTGGAAAAGGCAGTGGGTAATAATATATGGTATGGAAGGAATAATATTGTCGCAGCCAGGGGATGGATTAGATGAGTTAAAAGGTTTTTCCATTTTCTGCCTTCTGTAATAGCCTGTGCAAGGGATGATCTGAACTTTTTTCCCTTAATGAGTGCTTGCATTGTGAATAATTTGAGGGGCCACCAGAGAAGTATTGGCAGCATATCCCAAGCCATACCATGTCTCTCCATCAGCCTTGGAAAGGATATTTATGTTAGTGAGTGCCAAAACTTGTTCACAGACAAGTCTTGCAAGAAAATTATTTACAAAAGGGCAAATGGGAAAAAGAAAAAAAGAGAAGCACAAAGCACCTCCTCCCCCCAAACCCCGCACAATGCCTTTATTAAAAAGCCTTGCCATTGCCAGTACCTCTTTCCCTGCTAAAAAACACCCACAAATAAAACCTCTCTTCCACCTCCTCTCCTGCAAAACCAACCCAAGCCCTGTTTATTCAGATAGAGATGAGAACACACGTTCAGTTGTTAAAACTTCTGGGCAATTGGTTCTCTGTTTTACACCTTGCATTTACCTTTGTAGGGTCGTATCCTGCCTCCTTTCCTCACCTTTTACAAAGCTACTAAAAGCAAACCCTTTTTTAATGGATTCGATGGGCCACTGTCACAGACCCTCATCACACAGGATTTGGCTGATGCCAGGAGTTGAGCAGCAGCTCAGTGGCCTCACCATAGGGATAGAGGGATGCAGCATCTCATCACCTTTATTTCAGCCTGAAGAAGAGAAGGCTCTGGGAAGACCTCATAGCAGCCTACCAGTACCTTAAGTAGTCCTCCAAGAAAGCTGGGGGGGACTGTTTGCCAGGGCATGGAGCAATAGGATGAAGGGCAGTGGTTTTAAACTAGAGCAGAACAGGGTTAGATGAGATATTAGGAAGTTCTTTCCCATGATACTGGTGAGACATTGGCTCAGGTTGCCCAGAGAGGTGGTGGAGGCCCCATCCTTGGAGAGGCTAGGCTGGATGGGGCTTTGAGCAACCTGATCTAGTGTAGGATGTCCCTGCTTACTGCATGGGGTTGGACTAGATGGCCTTTGAAGGTCTCTGCAACTCTATGATAGCTTTGAAGCGTTTTCAGCTCTACAAGACCAAGAGTGCCTGTTGATACTGAGCTTGTAGTTTGTGAAAAAAAAGCCCTCACCCTTACTGTGGGGATATTAAACTATTGGAATAAATTGAGGAAATATTTTCTTTTCGAAAAGGAAAAGACTGGCTTTGTCTTCAGTGGGACCTTGTCTTGCTGTGCTGAAAAACAGAAGCAAGAAGTTTTAATTGCCAATGCCAACTCACACTTCAGTGGCATTATCAGCCTGACTCACTGCTCTCCATCAAGGAAAAGGCTGTGCAAACTTTGTCTGGGCTTTTTTTTTTTCCTCTCCTCCCAGCACACTGATCCATTTCTAATAAAACAACTTCCTCCTCAGGGTTGAGTATTTCCTCCAACGTGCAAGCTGGTCCCCTGGGATAAACGGGATGGAGTTTGCAGCTTCCGAGTTGATTTTTTTTTCATGTGGGGTTTTTTTTTGTCTTGGTTTTTTTTTTTTTTATTTGGTGAGGTTTTTTCCTAGCAGCTCACCTCAACTTGGCAACTTTTAGCACCTAATTACAAAGCAGGTCGTGGGGGTGGTTCAGAGACTGGCTCACGCAGCTACAAAAAAGAGGGAACTCTGTGCCTTCTCTTTGTCACTGCCTCTAAAGGCACCAGTGGCCGAGCAGGAAGGCAGGTTGCAATCTTGTGACTTTAGGGAAAGTGATCCAACTGTTTTTTGGCTACTTTGCGACTGCAGGAACCACCCCCCCCTCCAGTTATTCTTTTGCAGGCTGACATGTGTGAGGATCCGGGACTCGACTGCTCTAAATTCAAGCTCTGTTCTTGGGCTACACCATGCAAGGCTTTTGTGATGCAAATGGAAGGCACAAAGTGTCCCTTTGATAATGTGCAGTGGGGAGACAAAAAAAGCATTCACCGAAACAGTAAAACTAATTCATAAAGCTGAAAGACAATGGGAAAGCATTATAGATACTGAAAAAATAGATAATAATTTATCATAGATCAACTTGATGGCTAATGTAAACAGTTCAAATACAAACCAGAAGGAGGGAAGGGAAGAGATGCAAAGGGTCTCCTCCACCTTAGCTAACCCCAGACAAGTTTGGTTAAAGGATTTGAGTCTGGCACAAAACCCATGTGCAATGTGTCACTGGAAAGCCAGACCTTGGGCTTTAGTCCAGTTGCTGAGTTAGGTGCAGACTGTGTTCCTCTTGAGAAACAATAAAATCACAGCAATGTGTTTGGGGATTTTTTTCTTTTTATTCTGAGGGTTAGAAAAGTTAATGGACTGAGGGCATGAATTTTCTTTTTCTTTCCATCACCTACCAGAGTTTAGCTCAAGGTCACCTCTCCTTGGTGCAACACGTGGAGCTCTGGAGGAGGCAGAGGGCTGGAGGAAGGGGGATAGAAGGGCTCCTAAGCCAGTCCTCCCAGCACAGTCAGCCAAGTGAGGGCACTGCCATAATAAGGGGAGGGGGGCAGACACTGGATTGTTGCCACCACATCCATATAACCTAAGGTCTGACCTTCTCATCGGGCAATGCTTTTGGCTCTGTGCTGTGGTGGGTGGGATCTGTGTGGAGGCTGTTGGGTGCCAGGAGGAATTGGGAATCAAGGGTTTGACTGAGGGAGAAGGAGGAGGTTTGCCTCCTGTTATCTCAGTAATAAGCTTCATTCAGGATTATTTTTATATTTTTCTGCTGCTGTTACAATGCACTGCTACACCAGGCAAAGCAGAGAGAGGGAGAGGTTGTTATTGATACCAGGACAGAGATAAGATAAAGTCTGTGGCTCTCCTGGCATCCAGCACTCATAGCCTGAGGTGGAAAATGGGAGGAAAGGAGTACGTTTGGGCAAGGGGTATATTTGGAAAACAAACTTGGATGCTTTCCATCTGTGTCTATTGGAGTCTTTACCCACTGGCTGTAGTCAAAGGTGGTTAAAAAAAAAAAAAAACAACAACCCTACACAACGTCTTTTTGTTTGTTTTGCTAAAAATGATCTCGACTGCCTTGAAAAAGAGCTTTTATGAAGACTGCTGCTCTCTAAATACCATTCATAAAACAGTGACGAGAGAATATGATGGAAGGTTACATTTTTCCCTCTGTCACTTTGATTTCTTTGTTACTGCTAAAGCGGCAGCTCTGACTCATATTTTGCATAGTTATTTTTACCTTTTCAAATGTTCTTTAACTGTTCACATTACCTTTGGCAAATCCCTCTGGGGTAATTTTCATTTGCATCCCGACTTTGATGGTGTTATTAAGCAATCACTTTCTGTACCAAGTCATTATTAAAAGTAATACCACTGAACCTCAAAAACACACATTAATGGTGGCAAACAACCCGTGTTTCAGCTCCAGATTTATGTGAAGGGAAAAAGCAGTAGGTCTTGTACCATTCAGGGGATGCTGTAGCAGCAGCTGCCATGACCAGAAAGTACCAGAGCCAGATTCAAAGTCCTTATCTGATCTTTTCCTTATTCTTTCAAATGCCCGTATTTTTAATTTTTTTTTTTTAACCTACCTGCTTCCTACCACCACTTACCCCCCCCCATCAGCCTTGGATTTGTCCTTTTCCTCTGGCTTTGGCATGAAAGGTTGTGTGCAACCTTCCAGTATACACTAGCCAGGCTGGTTCTGGGAAGGAGGGTCAGCCTTCCCATCTGTAATCACTGTTTTATGGCTTTCACTGGAGGTGTTAATGCAGATCAAATGGAAAACACTCCGGCGAGAGCATTACAGCTTCTTGCTCTGCCCCACGTATGGTCCCAATCGTTAATTCTGATTATAAGACCCTACAGGTAATTCTGTTTGCTCTCTTAATGCATTGCTGCTCTCCTGGTGGTCCAGGCATCTCTTTTCTTCCAGTTCCCATCTTGATCAATTGTTTGCAAATAATTAAGCTTTTAAGAGATAATCGTAGGAGCTAATGTACACAACAAAGTAAAGGTCTCAAGTCACTGTTTATTGAACAGTGCTGCGATTTGCTTTGATATCCCAAAGTGAGCCAGAGTGATCGGTGTTCTTACCAGCTGGAGTCAGAGCAGTGTTTTTAGACACATGCTTCCAAATATATTTATGTATCTATACATCTTTCTATTTACATATTCCAAAGAGTTACCATCCCTGGAAATATTAGAGAGATGAGAGGCATATTGCTTAGAGATATGCTTCAGGGATGTTTGGTTAGTATTTGGTGAATGGCTGGACTAGATGATCTAAAAGGTGCCTTCCAACCAAGGTGATTCTATGATTCTATGAATATCTCAAGTTGGAAGGGACCCAGAAGGACCATCAAGTTGATCTGAAAGGTCTTTTCCAACTTAGGTGATTATTATTGAGTCAAACTCCACTATCCTAGCAGGACTACTTAAAGCTAAACCATTTGACTAGGATATATATAAATATTTATATATATGTACATTGTATATTTTGTATATATATATTTTTAATACAAGTATAATATATATTCTCACAAATATACACATATGTGCAAATATTTATATATATATATATGTGTGTGTCTGTCTTTATCCCTTTAAACAACCATTAGAAAGCTCTTGGGAGGCACCTGTCATTCTGGCATGAGTGAAATAAAGATCCCCAGCACCCAATTCGACTGAATTTCTTCATAAAACTGCAGTTCTCAGGATTTCCCTCCTTTCTCTCTTTCCCTCAATGCCTGCCTTTGCCTGGAGCCCAGCCCTTCCCAGCCCCGTGGGTGGGAAAACAGCAAGGCTTTGAATGTTTTTATAGCAACCCAGCCTGTGGCGTGCTGATTCTTTGTCAGGTCTTTTTTATGATTTATTTTTCTCTTTAGCCTACAAAGGCACAACTCCTACTAGCCACAGACAACTTACATAATAAGGATGCCCAGCATTAAAGATGATCTTTTTTAAACCCACACTGAATCACTGCTGAAAAGCCTTTGCCACTTTCTGAACCTTTAGCTAAGAGGGATTAGCGATGTGAAAGTCCTGTCTGACATGTGATTATGGCAATTATAGATTTATCACGAAATTAAAAGTTTATAGTGCACTAGGCTATGAAAAAGAAAAGAATCAGCTGACCTTAAACATACCACGATTTGAGGAATTTGGGGTTTGGGACTTTCAAAGCAATTATTTTTACAGTAACTGTATTATTCTGATGGCTAATTTTATCCACTCTTGTCTATTTGGAAAAAAAAAAGGTCCAGAACAATTGAAAATTGCTTAATGGAGACAGAGTTCTCAATTCCAATAGCTGGAGGCTGTCTAGTAATTATTGCTTGCTGCATGAAATTAGACACAGTTTGTTCAATTACTTAAAATTAGATCACATGTAAGGTGGCAAAGTGAAATAAGAAAAAAACCCCAACAGAATAATTTTGCCCTCTCTTGAAAGGAAAGCAGTGAAATGAGAAGCAAGCTGTAAAGATGAAAATGTTACAAAATCATCTCTAGGGGTTTTTTAAAGAGAAGGATAACATGTTCAGCTAGATGGGTATGAGTCAAGTATGGGTGTTTGTTGTGGATGAATCATAGAATGTTTTGAGCTCGAAGGGACCTTCGAAGGACACCTAGTCCAACCCCCTGCAGTGACCAGTACATCTTGCACTAGATCAGGTTACTCAGAGCCTCATCAAGCCTGGCCTTGAATGTCTCCAGGGATAGAGACAGGCACCTGTACAGGCTGGGAGGAGTGGTCCTTGAGAGCAGCTCAGCAGAGAAGGACCTGGGGGTCCTGATGGATGAGAGACTTAACATGAGCCAGCAGTGCGTTCTCGCAGCTCAGAAAGCAAATGGGATCCTGGGCTCCATCAGGTGAGGGGTGGTCAGCAGGGATAGGGAGGTGATTGTCCCACTCTACTTGGCTCTTGTGAGGCCCCATCTGGAGTACTGTGTCCAGGTGTGGAGCCCTCAGTACAAAAAAGACATAGAGACTTTGGAAAGGGTCCAGAGG
>VZTY01021260.1:33815-53894 GCA_013400935.1 Turnix velox | reverse complement strand
ATTTAGGTTGGATGTTAGGAGGAAGTTCTTTACTAGGAGAGTGGGATGGGGCCCTGGGCAACCTGATCTAGTAAATGTGTTTGTTAGGTGGCCCTGTTAGGCAGGGGGGTTGGAGTTACATGATCCTTGAGGTCCCTTCAAACCCGGGTCATTCTGTGATTCTGTGGAGCCTCCACCTCTCTGGGAAACCTGTGCGAGTGTCTCACTACCTCACAGGGAAAAACTTCTTTCTAAAGTCACATCTTACCCTGCTCTGCACTAGTTTAAAACCATTCTCCCCCATCATATCATTCTGTGCATTGGCAACCAGCCCCTCCCCAGCTTTCCCATAGCCCCTTGAGGCACTGGGAGGCTGCTATGAGGTCTCCCCATAGCCTTTTCTTCTCCAAGCTGAACAGTCTCAGATCTCTCAGCCTGTTCTCTTAGGAGATGTAGAATGTGTATAGAAGGTGAACTATGAAAGTCATGCTAAATTTTTACATGTGTAAAATGCAAATTATCCATTAAATAAGAAGTAAATTACCCTTCTCTGTGTTTTCCAACTCTGCAATTCTGGAGGAGTTTCAGGTACATACTGAAAATACAAGGAGTAGTTTACAGGTGTTCAGGTTGTTTGTGGCTGGACTGTCAAGCAATAGTGTTTTTTAAAGGATGGAAAGTTCCCACCATTTTTTGGGAGGAAAAAACTCTATATTGTCTGAGGCTGATGGTCACAGTGGTGGACTTTGAAATGGGCGCTTTTGGGCAAAGGGAAGTTGACAGATTTAGAAGAAAAATTCCTATTTCAGGTAAAGTGAGGTGAGGCAGGCATGTAATGTGGCCATTAGATGTCAGATTATGCTGTTTACAAGAATATATAAAATCCACTAAATGCTTACGATACCAATAAGATTGCAGAGGTTTTACGAGGTTTTAAATTCTTATGCTTTACAAGGTTTCAGTTTTCATCTTGTGTAATATTACACTGAATGCATCCAAAGAATATGGGAAGGTTTCAGGGGAAGGGAAAAAACCTGAAAAGGACGTGTGTAGAACAGCAAATACTATGTGGCAACCAGCTGCTAAATGGGATGTTGGGTTAGGTCTGACAAGTTATATCAAATTATCTTTACTGAAATGCTATGAAGTACCTTTAGCAGCCCCTGTCTGAATCTGATCTACAGGAAGGCTGGGGAAAGGCTGTTTGGCAGGGCATGGAGCGACAGGATGAGGGGCAATGATTTTGAACTAGAGCAGGACAGGGTTTGATTAGACATTAGGAAGAAGTTTTTCCCCATGAGGGTGGTGAGGCACTAGCACAGGTTGCCCAGAGAGGTGGTGGAGACCTCATCCCTGGAGACATTCAAGGCCAGGCTTCATGAGGCTTTGAGCAACCTGATCTAGTGCCAAATGGCCCTGCTCATTGCAGCGAGGTTGGTCTAGGTGGCTTTTGAAAGTCTCTTCCAACTCAAAGCATTCTATGATTCTGTGTTCTTTACTGAGACTTGTGTGTCCAGGTTTGTAGCTGAGCCTGGGAATTCTTATATTTGCAATGTTTGACCGCTTTCCTTTTGGGACAGTGACTTTTTTTAAGTGGAGGGGAGGGACAGAGGTGATATTTCTGAATTTCAGACCTGGACGTGGTCTTTGCTGTTGATTTCTTGAGCAATCTGTATTCATGCAGAAGCATAAAAGTAATCAGGTTCTCACAAGAAACTGAACTTAGGATTGAATTTTAACATTATCTTCAATTAAAGCAGTATTTACTTTCTGTCTCTTAGGATTAGCTCACCACAGCTATGTTAATGTCAGGCAAAAATGTGCTGATCATTGACCTTGCCTTGGCCTGTGTTCAGAAGCCGGGCGTTTGTTTATGCTCAGGATGCTGATCTTATTTGCAAATTGTTTTGGAGCACAAGCAAGGTTTGTCTTCACTATTTCAGTAGATATTGGAGTGTTTTAGGCTTATGGAGTGGTGCTTTATCACATTCATTAATTGTTCTTGAAATCCAGGGACAGAAACCAAAAAAAAAAAAAAAGGAAAGCTAATTTTACCCTAATCGGTCATTTGAGACAAGTGCAAAAACTTTCAGTTAATGCAACAAATATCCTTCTGGGGTATCAAGGTACTGCCAGTATCCTGAGCAGTTATTCTCCACTTCACTAATCTTTATAATTGGCTTGTCTTTCACTGCCATTAATTAAGTGATGTAGTAGCCCATTAATAATTATAAGAGAGTGACACACCTCAGCGTTTTCACCTTTCAATAATAGGTGTCACGCCTCTGTTTTTGCTTTGGTTTTGGTTTTGTTTTCTTTTAAATTTGAAATAAAACATAGTGAAAAAAGGCATTGTTTTAAATCTATTTATTTATTTTGATGTCTTGTAGCACCCTTACCCTTCAGAAGAACAGAAAAAGCAGTTGGCACAAGACACAGGGCTCACTATACTTCAGGTCAACAATTGGTAAGTAGTTTTCTTCAGTGTTTCTATAATACTGCTGGCACCCTCCAGCTAAAGCTTTGCATTTTTAAGGACACACCTTTGCCTTTGTCTTCTTCCCCGGTTAGCAGTTTATCCATGCAAAAATAATATCAAGTACTTTCAATTATGGAAGGAGCCATATCACTTGTGCAGATTTGGATGCCAGCCCTCCTGGCTGGGGATGTGTCTTCTTCACCAGGTATCCACATCCATTTGGAGAACTTTGGTCATGGGAGAAGTTGAGATGTTGGATGCAGAAAGGGGGAATATGCTCCATTTTTGCAGAGTGTGATGTTCTTTAGAGCTGTTGTCGTGGGGTTTTAAATGTTGTTAGTAGAATTTTTTTTCCAGTGACTGACTTCCTTCTGTCCTTCTGTCTCCTTACCTATTAATTTTAAAAGTGTGGTTTTTGAAAGTCTGAAAAAATGTTTGGGACAGTCTGGGGTTTTTGCTGATGAAGTCTGGTGTAGAACAATTTTATTTACTTATTCCAGCCCAGGGTTGCTGAAGCCCCTGATATGTTGTACAGTGATTTGTTTCAAGGAAATCAGGATGTGTGCTGTTTCTGCAGTGGATTTCAGGTTATTAGCTGTCTGGAACATGGTGAAGGCAACCAGTGTTAATTACTTGTGATTTAAGAAGAAAAACACAACAGAAAACCCTTTGAAAAAAAAGGGTTTGATTTATTACTCTTTGTAACTGCATCAAAATGTGGGTTTCTCCCACTATCCCCAAACAAGTGTCATATTTGAAGTGCATTGCAATCTAATACCTTGTAAAACTAAGTGTATCAAATTAATTGTCCTAATATTTTTAGATTAGTGTTTATGATGGGAAACCTTATCCTCTTTGAACTAATACCCAGAAAATGGCCAAGGCAAACAGTGAGCCTGCTGGGGAAAAGGGAGGGAGGAATGCCAGTTTGCAGACAAAAGTATTCTTTTTCCGTTCAATAAGTGTCAGAGATTAATATTACTGAAGCTCTGATTACATGGCCTAATCCATTTTAGTGAATAAATTTGGTCTTGATGTCCATTGCACCTACATTAACAAACCCTTCTCTCTCAGAGAGAGTAGGAGCCTATGGGAGAGATTTCAGATATATTAAACCCCATTACAGAAAATGTAATTTCTGTCAATATAATCCCGTGTATTCTTCAATTTAGTACTTTAGAGATAACAAGCTACTTACAATATATTTGCCTTTGGAGGATTAATTTACAAAGTGCACTATCTGGGAGACACAGGCGGGCTCACATAAGCATAGCTTGTAAGGGTTATCAATTTCTGTGACCCCAAAGCAGCCCTGGGAGATCAATTTTTTGAAGCCCTTTAAGACACCGAATAAAGGAAAATGCCAAATACTTAGTCTATAGGAAGTATATGTCCAAGATACTTACTTTAAAATGGAGGAATAAAAGGCCCTAAACATAAAATACATGTTTGTTATGTTCTAGGGAAACATAACCCTTGGTACAACCTGTTAACATGAGCTGCCAGTGTGATCTTGCAGCCCGGAAGCCAACCAAATCCTGGGCTGCATCAAGAGAAGTGTGATCAGCAGGTCAAAAGAGGTGATTTTGCCCCTCTACTTGGCTCTGGTGAAGCCCCAGCTGGAGTATTGTGTCCAGTTCTTGAGCCCTCAACATAAGAAGGACACTGAGCTGTTAGAGCGGGTCCAGAGGAGGGCCACAAAGACAATTGGAGGGCTGGAGGACCTCCCTTATGAGGGCAGGCTGAAGGAGTTGGGGTTTTTCAGCCTGGAGAAGAGAAGGCTCAGGGGGGAACCTCACAGTGACTTATCGATACCTGAAAGGGGCTACAGAAAGGCAGGGGTAGGACTGGTTAATAGGATATGTGATGGCAGGACTAGGAGTAATGGACGTAAATTAGAAGAGGGGAGATTCAGGATGGATATAAGAAAGAAATTCTTTACAGTGAGGGTGGGGAGACACTGGCATAGATTGCCCAGAGAGGTTGTGTGTGCTCCCATCCTGGAGGTGTTTAAGGCCAGGCTGTCCAAGGCACTGAGCAACCTGGTCTAGTGGGTGGTGTCCCTGCCTATGGCAGGCGGGTTGGAACTCGATGATCCTTAAGGTCCCTTCCCACCCAAATTATTCTATGGTTCTATGATTTTGGGTCAGCCAGGAAAAATTAGTCTTTGCTTCAGCTTTACACCCTCCAACCTTCATCCAGGCGACACCCTGATTTATATGGTTGTTCTTCAGTTTAACAGTAGGCACTCTGGCCAGTTAAGAAGCTGTGTGGTGTTCATCAAGGGTTTTATTTAATGATGGGTGGGGCAAGCTTGTGCCATGTACTGCTTTGGAGGGCTCTGGGCAAGTAGAATTTGGTGTGGGAAACTACCATGGGTTCATCAAAGAACTTGTTTGAGACAGTGAACACAGGATGCTTTGAAGTAAAGCTGGTGGAATTTTTCCTGAGTGACTTGCTGGAGTGTTTTTTCAGTACCCATCTTGCCTTGGATTTGAAGAGTTTTAACTTTGGCTTGGTGTCAGATGTGTTTTTATAAGTTCCTTATGTGCAAGGAGAAGGAAGAAGAAAGTAGGTCAAAATCCATTATAACTGAAGTCTTGTGGATGTAGGGCAGGCTTCCTCTGCTTGAGCTAGTTTGGTAGTTCTGCTGTGGTGTTACAATTGTATAAATTATTGAGATAATTTCCCTTCCTTCCCCAGCCCCATGGAGATTTAACACTATAGAGGCACACGAGGCTTTCTTAAATTGCAGCTGGCGGGCAGAGATGCCAAAATATTGCTAATTCATCCCCTTTATGGAGCTGAGTATGAAGGAGGCTGAGTGTGCAGGTTGCACACATACACACATAGATCCTCAGGGACGATCCAGCCATGGGGTGACTGATGAGCCGCTCATCCCCTCCTGAATCTTGGGGAGAATGAGGCAACCTTCTCCCAACCTTTTGCTGAATGCCTTTTTCTTCTGAAGCAGAGGAATAAACCCTTCTTGCCCAGGTTGTTGCTCTGGGGAAGGACTAACATATCATTTTGGGTTAGCTTTGCCTTCCTTCAGCAGTCTCATAAGTCATTCAGCCACAGCTTGCAAAAAAATTTTGCCTTCCTCCCTTAGATTCCTCCAAACTTGTTAACACACATGTACATTTTTGTATTAATGATGAGTCACTGTAAATCACTGTTGCAGAGATTAAATGAAATGCTGAAGGGCAGGCTGGGTGCAGATCAGTCATAAATTATTGGCAGCAACACAGCATGTGGGAATACATGAAATGTGCATGAAAAACATAAACTCATGTCTGGTAGCATGGTCGTTAGCCCAGACTGGGAATGCTGGATTTTCTGGATGGAATTAGAAGTTTGCCACAGAGCAGCTAGTGAAGAGAGCATTTGTTTTCTGCAGATTGAAAGCATTTGAACAATTTTTTTTTTTTTTGTCCTATTTTGAATGCTTTTACAGTATGTGCTGGTTGCATACTTCAGTTCTCTGCCATAACAGAAAAGAAATGGTGCTTTTCACATAGGGTCTGCCCAGTGTTGGGGCTCCCTGGGTTGATGCACACAACTCCTATTGATGGTGGAGCAGTCACAGGAATGGAGTGATGAAGTGAGATGTGCCAGGAAATGTATCAGTGGTAGGGCACATGTCTTTAAAAATACCACAGTTTGAACTTGACCCTCTTCCTTGTGTTGTTTTATTTTTTTAAAGTAATGAAATAGTCCATGTGGAGGACTTTCCATCCCCTTTTTTCTTTCTTTCTTTTTTTTTTTTTATTTTCCGTATGCAATGATTGTGCTTGTGAATCACCACCATTGACTCTCAGGACCATCTTTGTGCCACAGTTGGATGTTTCTGTCATACAAAGAGAGGATGCTGTGGCAAAAAATAATTGAAATAAGTATCTGTGGCAGATAGGAAGATGGAGTTCAAGATGTTGTTCGTCTAAATGAACCCATCAGACCCCTGTCTGTGTTTGTTATTTAACCGAGCAGCAGTTAAAGGGATTCCAGGGATGGTAACATGAGCCAGAAGGGCAACTTGTGGGATCTTGATGGTGCTGCCTACATGGATGTAGGAAGGACCTGAGCCAAGCACAGGTTAATCAGGTGCTTTTCCCTGGTGATAAAAGCTGTGACTGAAATATCCAGGAAGTAAGCCCTTCTTGCCTCAGATGAGAGTCAAACCAGGCTGTATTGAACCATCTATAGGGTTTGCTTGTTCACTGCATCCCAGCTGAATCTCTTCCCATTAAGGACTAATGGTAAATAATTACTGGCAGTGCTCTACGGAGAAGAGAGAGTGATTCTCATCAAGGGCTGCATTAGCTGTCACATGCTTGTTTATGTTTTAGGGAATCTAGGTACACACAGATAAATGTCTGTATATTTGTAGAATTATCTGCCTACATAATCTCTGTCTATATGTGACTATCTCTCTAAATAGAGTTGCTTACAACTGCATTCAAATGATCTTTAAAATAAAGTTTGAAAAGTCAAATCTTTAAAGCATGAGCCCATCATTAGGTATTTCCATTCTGTTTTTTTCCAAAAGACCCTTGTGCTATCTAGGGCACAGACCAGACAATGATGGAGAGGCCAGTCAATATTTTATCTTATCCTCATTCTTCAGTGCTTTGTTTGTTGAGCTTTATTCAAACTCTGCTTTAAAATGGAATTAATAATTACTACCAGGCTTTCCTATGGCACTTACTGCTGTAATATCTGAGTCCTCCCCTAACCTCTCCATGTCTATATATGCGTATGAGGTTGTGGGTTTGTGCTGTATTTTTATGGCTCCCCAGCAAAGAGAGAAAATAGTGTTGCCCCAGTTCACAGGTGAAGCAAGTGGGAGGGAGGTCCAGCACAGTCATTGGTTTTGAGTTGTTCTAAGACTGGGAAATTACTCAAAATGACAGCAAGTTATCCACATTTAAAGTCAAATCACCACCAAAACTCAGTGCAAACTCCAGGTTTCAAATGCCTTGACATCTTACATTGGCTCTTTCCAGTGCTGGGTATGGAGGAGAGAGTCAAGAATTCAGTAACTGGAGTGGATCCAGAAGAGGCCATAAAAGAATGATTGGGAGCTGGAGCACCTCTCCTACAAGGACGGGCTGAAAGAGTTGGGGCTGTTCAGCCTGGAGAAGAGAATGCCCTGAGGAAACATTATGGCTGCCTCCCAGTACCTTCAGGGGCTACAGGAGAGCTGGGGAGAGGCTGTTTGCCAGAGGAGTGATAGGACAAGAGGCAGTGGTTTGAAACTAGAGAAGGGCAGGGTTAGATGAGACATTGGGAAGAAGTTTTTCCCCATGAGGGTGGAAAGACACTGGCACAGGTTACCCAGAGAGGTGGTGGAAGCCCCATCCCTGGAGACATCCAAGGGGTGAGGCTCTGAGCAACCTGATCTAGTGCAAGATATCCCTGCTCACTTGCAGGGGGAATTGGACTAGATAGTCTTTCAAGATCTCTCGCAACTCAATTGATTTTATTACTAAATTAACTTTTGGTGAAAAGTTGTGGTTTGATGATTTCACTCAGTAGCTTGCAAGCAGTCCAAGGCAGCAGCAGAGCTGAATCCTCTTCTCCAGCACAGAATTCAGCTGCTTCAGCCACAATTGCTTTGCTTTTCTTGCTGTTTGCTGCCTTATTTGTTCAACTTTGACAAAAGTTACTTCCTGTAGGAGTCAATTTTTTCTACAGAGTAGTGCCCTGGCTTCTTCTTATAACAAACATGATCATCATTAGAGTGGCTGAGGCATTGGGCCCAATCAAAAATTGTGCCATGAGTTGGTAACTGAACTGTTTCCATATAAATTATATTAAAAAATAGAATGCAAACACCTCTACTAAGTCTTGAGATCTTGGCTTTATGACCTTGGCTTCTTTAAATGTCAATTTAATGTGTAATATCCTTGACTTGGGGAAAAAAAGGCAAATTCCCAACCAAAAACACTGGAAAAAATGATCAAATAATGTAAATTTCCCTAATCTCATTCTTGGATAGAATTGAAGTTCTTTTGCTAAAACTTTATAAGAAAGAATTTTTAAAAAGGCACCAAGACCTGTCTGAAGATGCATCTGAAAAATCTGTCATGGATTTGCAATGTGAGCACCCAGCCAGCTCAGGATATAGACACCCATAAATACTTTATTTTTCTTTTAGCCCTTTCACAGGTCCCTTCTGGCTGGGAATTTTCTCCTCCCTCCTTTTCTTTGCTTGAGAGTACACGCAGAGGTGGAGCTTTGCTGAGGTGGTTGCATGGGCCAGGAGAAGAAGCACTAAGCCATGACATGGTCAGATGGGGTGATATGGCAGAGACAGGGGGATTTTGCCCTTCTCATGGGAGATTCCTTCCCAGCACCCAGCAGTGAATGGGGAAAACTACTTCTAGGGGTGTCCTTGCCATCTGCTCTCTGGTCAAGCCTGACCCAGCTTGCAGATGGTGGGGTTATGGAAGGAGCAGATGGGGGAATGCAAATAGGGAGATGCAGATGGGAGGCATGGGGGAAGATGCTGATGGGGCAGATGAGAGGTGCAGATGGAGGGATACTGATGGAGGATACAGCTGGGGACAGATGCAGATGGGGCAGGTGGGAGGATGCAGATTTGGAAATGTAGATGGGGGATACTGATGGGAAGGTACCAAAGGGATGGATGGATGCACATGAAGACCAATGCTGATGGGGAAGATAGAGGGATGTAGATGGGGCAGGTGTGGGATGCTGATGGAGGGAAGCAGATGGGGACAGATGTTGATAGGGCAGACTGAGAGATGCACGTGGGCACAGATGCTGATGGGGATGCTGAAGGGGTGGACAAGAGGATGCTAATGGGCAAGTTGCAGGTGGAGCATTTGTAGAAAGTCCCTGCGTGCCCTGATGCAGAGGTGCACAGAAAGGAGGAGTGGCTGCATGGTTCTCAGACCCATCACTTTTTGGAAAACAGTCCCAGGACCCTGTTTTCCCCCTCTAAGTTTTTTTAATCATAACATGCCTGCAGTTCAGTGCATTTAAAGCACACCCAACCTGCCCACCAAATCTAAACAACAATATTCTCCAGTGGTCCCCAAGTAATGAGCCACACATTGGCCCCTTGGAGGGGTTTGGAGAAGTTCCTTCATAGGACTGGGTGTTTACAGTAGATGTCAGACATCATCTTTGTTTGGTTCCTGAAGACTCTTTGCAAAGTGCAATAGAATGAGAGAAAATGGTTTTAAACTGAAAGAAAGGAGATTTGAATTAGGTGTGAAAAATAAATTCTTTACTGTGAGCCTGGTGAGACACTGGCTAGGAATGCCCAGGGAAGCTGTGTCTTCCCTATTCCTGGAGGTGTTTAATGCCAGGATGGATGTGGCTTTGAGAAACCTGGTCTGTTGTTGTGAGATGTCCCTGCTCATGGCAGGAGATTGGAATTGGATGACCCTTAAGGTCCCTTCCAACCCAAACCATTCCATGATTCAGTGATTCCTTTGCTGAGGGTGATACTCACCCTGACCAAAAGGCCAACACATGACCAGCACACCACTTTGGTCCCACTTAAGTGCTATTTTTAGGGTATAAGTGGGGGAGGAGGCTGGCAAGGAGGGAGCACAGCAAAAGCAGGTGCTGGTCCTATACACAAGGGTGGATTTTCCTCCCTGCTCTGCCTACCAAATCATGGGCTACAATAAACAAGCAGGTTATTTGGGTTGCTGCTTCACAGAGCACATTGCAAGAAGGGTTTTTTTGGTCCCAACCGAGTAAAATACCTGCTTGTTTTCAGATGTGTCTATTACTGCTTTTGTTACAGTAAACAGATTAAACGAGAAAAGGTCAAGATGCAATTTGAATCTGTGTAAGAACATAACAAATACTTTTCTCAGTAATCAGATTCAGTAAATACAAGTACTTATTTGCCTGTAAATGTTAAAACATTCACAAATTATCCTTTCAACCTCAGCAATATGAGCTTAACCGTTATATTTTGGAATCTATTTACTTTTCTTCTCAGTGGGATTCAAGAATACATATACACGTGTTACTTAAAAGCTGTTTTGTTAATAGAAATATGTGCAAAAGCAGAAAAATCAGAAATAAGAAAGAATATATGTTTCAGGTTTAACAAATTCTCATTGCTTGTTATCCCAGAGTCAAATAAGACAGTAGGTGTTTGCAACCTGAAAATTATCCCTTCCTTAAAAACCTCACAAAACCCCAAGAAAATTATTGGGGGGAAAAGGGATCTCACCAGGTGAATTGTTATATTGTTTGCACAATTTGAGTTATGAGCAATAAATTACCTGTTCTATACCTACCATGTGCTGCTGGGCTCTTCAAACAGATTTTTACATTTATGTTTTTACTAAGTCTTAACTAATTGTTATGCCTCTCACCTTGAATGCCAATTGTAATAATAGTATTGCATCTGTAGCCTGTTTCTCTGTTCTTAAATTACAGCCATCAGGAGTACTCACTAGGTAAAAAAATCCCATGTAGTTAACTCATGAGAAAATATTGAAATCAGACAAAAAAAAGATTTAGCTTGCATATTGCCTCCGACAGCCCTGGAGAGCTGCCAGGCAGCCCAGGTATTATTAGAAAAGCTGAGCAAATAGCTTACAGGGGGAAGAGTTGAGAATTTAGAGCCACCAGGTACCATTGTATGAGGCTGTTTTTTCCTTTTTCCCCCTTTTTTGTTTTCTTTTTTACTTCACTTAAGCCTTTTGAAAACACAGACCGGTAGTTGAAAGGTGTTTGGTTTGATTTTGGCACGTGGGTTTAAGAATTGATACAGTTTGGACATGAAACATGGGTGTTTTTCCAAAGGGGGCAGATGCTGGGAGAAAGTGGATAAAGAGGGTTTTCATGGGAAAACAGCCCACTTGGCCTCCAGGACTTCAGGAGGATGAGAGGAGGGACTTTCACCCTGGGGAGCTGATAGACACTGTGTTTCTTTATCAATCAAATCTCATCAGTCTCCACAAGCCCCAAACTGCCCCAAAACAGGGGTCACCCTGACCAGGAGCACTCAGTGAGGATGTTTCCCCACACCACAGCTCCTGTGTTCAAGGCTGGCTAAACCAGCAGAGGGAACACCATGTATTTCAAGGGCAAGCATGGACTTATTTTGCAAGAACAAACAGAGGTAATTAATGATGCCCTGAACATTGAGAAAAATTAAATAATATGTAATATGATATATACCATGAGTATGTAATATGTTATGATAATAGAACATATATTACATACTATTATACAAAATATATAATTGAACAACTGGTGTTATTTTATTGGCACAGATGCTTTTTTGAGAGGGAGGAAGGTCAGTTCCCACTGCGGAGCATTGCATGGTGTGGCCGGGCTTCACCTGCCAAGAAAGACACTTGGCACTCAAGAAGTTAACATGCAGCCAAAAAAACCCCAAACGAGTCCTGTTTTCCCTCGGGCCTTCCATCCTTTTCTAGGGTGATTTTGCACCTGACAGACTTGCATTTGGTCACTAACGAGTGTCCTGTCAGCTTTTGGGGAGATAAGATGAAATGGCTTCATGCAAACATTCCCTGCTTTTAATTTGCTGCCACGCTGACTTTGCTGGATCCAGAATAGGGGTCAGAAGGCTTTGTTTGCTACTTTTTATGTTAAAAAGGGGTGAAATTCAGGTGTACATTGTGTCTAAACAAGAGTTTGGCTTTTAAAAAGCCCTAATCAGGGCACTATTGTGTTGTGGGAAGGCAGCCTTGGGAGCAAGGGGAGGGGTCTGCCCTGTCTCCTGTAAATAAAAAGTCCTCAGGGCTTGATTTCTCTTTAGAGCAAGAGATACTTCGGTCAGCAAAAAAACTTTCAATATTTAAAACATAAATTAAATAATATATACCTTTGATATATTAAAAAAAAAAGAGAGAGAGAAGGGGAGAGTAATGGTTTATCATTGCTTTACAAGTCAGGTTTTGGTCTATTCTTGTCATAGCCATCTGAAGAGTGTTTACATATAGTTTGCCTTTCTGGTATTTTGTGCTTGCACAGACCTGATCTCCACCTATTTTGTGTCAACAGTTGCTGTGATGGGTGTAGAACCATTAACCATTGCAAGCTGAAACCCCAGGAGGCAGAGGAAGGTGCTCTTGGAGACCCTCCTCATGCTTACATAATGTACTTGCTACAGGCCACACCTGCAGAAAACAAACAGTTTTGGTTAAAAAAAGAAATCAGCCTGAGATGTTAAAACCAGGGCTAAACCAATTTTCTCCACTCAAAAATGAAAAACAGCCCAGAGGCACAGGGCAAGGACAGGCTTTGGAGTGCATGCTTTTTGCCCTGCCTGCCCTGAGATGCTTGTGGTGTCAATGATGCCTGGCTGACTCTACCAGCCTTAGAGCTAGCAAGGCTTTTCCTTTACTTGGGAAAAAGGAAAGAAAGGGCAGCAGATGCTGCTGAATAAAAATATTACTTCCACTGTTCTTCAATGAAATCTAGGTCATGTAACAGTTTCACAGGTTATTATTGTTTTCTCCCCTTGCCCAGGCACTGTGGACCTTGTGACTTTTTTTGGCTAACGATAAAGCCAAAAAGGAATTGTTTCTTTTTAATTCAGATTTATCCTGGTGATGTCCAACTTTTCACCTGGTTTATAAAGGTGATTCATACCATCTGAAGGGGCTGATCCCTAAGCTTTCTGTGTCTTGTGGCCTCACAAATTGGTTTTGTCTTTGACATTCCTCTGACCTCCCCGTGTGTGTTTTGTTAGCGTTGTTTTCTGAGGATGTCTTTTCTCCTGCCTTGAATAAAGCACCGTCAGGAGTAGGATTATAAGCAAAATGAATTACTTCACTTAATGGGAAATTATGTTTAGATAAAGTAGATTACAAAGCAGGTTATTAGCAGTGGTTGGAAAACAATGTTTTGAAGTAGGATCTCTTGATGGGGGGAAGTCTTTCCAGAAGTGTGGAGTTGTTTTTTGGGTTGGCTGTGACTCAGAATTGTATCTTCTGTGGTTTCTGGAAAGAAAAAGAATAGGAAAAAAAAAATTGGAAGCAATTTTGCAGGTGCCCACATCACACAAAATAACACCGGCAAGCTTGCATTTGTTGTTTCAGTAGTGGTGGGGAGGAAGCAACCACAGAAATCACCACTTCCCAGAGCAATATCCCAAGATCAAAGCCTATTTCATGTATAAATCACAGGTCTCTATGTAGGGGTTCATTATATTTCCTCTTTAGGGCCTCTGGAGGTGTTTTCCCCCAAAAACACTTTGTCAGGGCTTTTGGTTCAGCCACCCTGGGTTTGCTTCTCCTTGTCCTGCAAGCTGAAGGGTCTGGTGTAGGGCTCCTGGGGATTGAGTTACTCCTTAAGTGGCCCCCTGGAAATGAGAGGAGGGTGCAAGGATTCAGCCAGGAGCATTTTGTCTGTTCTTCAATGAGTGAGAATGCACCTAAACCAGCAGCCAGATGTGGGAGCAGCACCTCTGCCTTCACTTACCCTGAAGGACCAGCCATAGCTTCCAGCTCCCATGCCATATGCATTATATGTAGGAGGGACAAAGCTCCAGACCTGATGTATAGGAAAAGCCTTGGACATCACAAATTTAGACCTGTGTGGCAGAAGAAGGCTCAGAGGTCATGTAGGCATCTTTCCCAAACACTGTGTTCCCTTAAGTGCAAGGTTATGCTGAATCAACAGAGGACAAGGGCATTTCTAGAAGAAAGGAGTGTTTTGAAATAAGGAGTGTGTAGTTTGCTACCAGTTCTCACTGTCCCAGGCATAATCCCTACCAGTGAGTAGGACTCAGGTTGCTGTTTCAAAGCAGCATCTGTGATGAAGACATCTTGCTGGGTTGCACTGATGGCATGAACCAGACTAGGACTAGAGTTACTGAATCCAGGCTGGCTCTTCTGAAAGTTCAGATGGAAAGCTGAGGTTCAGACTCCCCCCGGAGCTGTGAGGAAACACTGATCTGGGAGATGTGCGCTGCAGTCTGATTGCTGTCAAAGAACTTGCTGAACTTGTTCATCCTCTGCCACAAGCAGAGGTCCCAAGGTTTGTGGCATGTGGACATTGGAGCACACATGTCTGTGTCCCAGCAAAGATGATGCCCTGTATAGTGGGTGATAGCCTACCTGCAGCTGTTCAGGTGTGGTCCCTCAACATGAGAACCTGCACCTATTGGAGCAAGTCTAGAGGAAGCCATGAAAATGATCAGAGGGCTGGAGTACATCTGCTGTGAGAACAGGCTGAGAGAGTTGGGGTTGTTCAGCCTGGGGAAGCCTCCACTGATTTCTCATGGCCCCTTCCAGTATCTGAAGGGGCTACAGGAAAGCTGGGAAAGGGACTCTCGATCAGGGAGAGGAGTGATAGGATGAAGGGTGGTGGTTTTATACTGAAAGAGGTGAGATTTGTATTAGATATGAGTAAGAATTTCTGTACTCTGAGGGTGGTTGCCATCCCCATAGAGAAGCTGTGGTTGCCCGTCCCTGGAGGTGTTCAAGACCAGGCTGAACAACCTGGTCTGGTGGGAGTTGTCCCTCCTCATGGCAGGAGGGGGGTAGAACTAAATCAACTTTAAAGTCCCTTCCAACCCAAACCATGTGATTCCATGAGATAAATCCTTTTGCAAATCTCTGGTGGGAAAGGGACTACACCAGTTGAGTCCTTGTGAGGTCTAGTAGGGCTTTGTGTGCCCAACTGTGGTGGTATATAGGGCCCGGTGCTGTCCCAGGCAGGAGTTAGAGAGGCTTTAGCCATATGAATCCTTGCCATATTCCTTAAAGGCTAATTGTGGCACGCGGAGATCAGCCGAGTACAGCTGCGCTGGGATTTGGGAGCAGGGGAAGAGCCGGGAGGTCAGCTCCGCTGGCGCTTTGCCATGTAAAGATTTCCCCCTTATACATCATCTGGGCTGCCGAGGGCGACTTTACATCTGCTTTTGCACCCCGAGGGAATTGCGGTGTCAGGGAATGAGGTTGCCGCCAGCCCTCCCAGCCGCAGCCGGGACCTGCTGCTCAAACTCCCTGGCATCATTTTGGGGAGATGCCTGAATGCAGCCCCATCTGGATTTTCACCAGAAACTTTCCCTGATGGCTGAGCTTTTTTTATTTTGGTTTGGGTTTTTAATTTGTGAATGGGAGGAAGAAGGAAGGGAGAGTGCCAAAAAGGTGTGGGAGGGCACTGGAGATGGGCAGTGCAGGCAGAACAGGGAAGAGACTGGACAAGGCACTGAGCAATCTGATCCAGTGGGAAGTGTCCTTGCCTATGGCAGGGGAGTTGGAGCTAGATTATCTTTAAGGTCCCTTCCATCCTAAACTATTCTATGCATCTGTGATCTCCGAGGATCACCTCTCTGGGTACATTGGCTTTTCCCTCCTCTCTAGGGAGTCCCTCCCTTGTTTTTCTTTCAGAAGTAGCTTAATATATACAAAGAGGCTTTAGCTCCATCCTGCAGTGGAATAGAGAAGACTTTGCAAGATGAGAGAAGAGTTTCTTGCCCAGCTTTCTTCTAGAAAGACACATTAAGCTGCCACCAGCTGTGATCCCTGTGTAGAGATGGGGCTCAGGGGAGCATTTAGGCCAAAGGAGTAGCAGGACCAGAAGCTCATAGGTCCTGCCTTAATGGAAGAACATAGAATCATAGATTCACAGAATGGTTTGGATTGTAAGAGACCTCAAAGATCTTCTTGTTCCAACCCCCCTGCCCTGGGCTGGGACATTTCCCACTAGATCAGTTTGCTCAAAGCCCTGTCAAGCCTGCCCTTGAGCTCTGCCAAAGATGTGGCATTTGCAACCTCTCTGGACAAGGTTGCCCAGAGTCTCCAGCCATCCCTTCTGTGCTGAGAGCACCACTGGGTTCCTTGCCACCCCTAGGCAGGTCACCATGTCCTGTTGGGCTAGTGGCAGGGTGCTCCACCAAATCTGATGGAGAAAGGATGCGTCCTGCGAGTTGTTTAAAGCAGAAAGCATGGCATAGAGCAGGAGGGGAAGCAGGGATAAAGAATTTGGGAGAGGAACAAGCACAGGAGGTGTCCATAGAGCAGGACAGGGAAGCACATACCTGATCCCATTTCCCTTGCTTTCTATTTTTCCACTTGATATGCTCACTGCTTTACTAGGGCTGGTTTGTGAGAGATTTAATAGAGCTCCCCCACTCCAGAGCATCTTTCCTGAATGCCCAACATGGATCCATTGGTGAGGTCACATAGTAATGCTTGAAGTCAGAAGCTATTTTAAAAACTAAATTGCAGAACTGCATATGGCTTTCATTAGTGCTTTACATCAAATTTGTCAGCTAGTTAGTGGTTTTTCATCACTGTTTTTTTGCATATATTTTATTTCTTCACTCTTCAATACTGTCTTGACACGCATCTCCCCTCTCACAGCCCTATATAATGTTCCTGGGGCTGGTGCTGCCAAGGGAAGAGGGAGGGAGAGAAGAGCTTTCAGAAGACCTTCTCCATCCTCCTGATGAATGGGCTCACTATCCTTTGGAGGATATTCGAAGATTACATGTATGGAGAGAGCCCCCGCACTCTCTTCCCTCCCTACCTCTGTTTAGCCTTGTAAATGTACTGCAGTCCTGAACTGTCTTCTGTTGGGAGGAGGAGGAGAAACCAAGAAAAGTTGCCAAACATGACTTCATAAGGTTTGCCTTTAAATTGAACAGAGTTTCTTGAGTGTCTTGGATTTTTTTTCTTCTTCTTTTTTTTTTCTTTTTTTTTTCTTCACAAATAAAGGGAGTACAGAGAGCAGGGATTGCTAATGACTGGTAGTTACGGGTCATTAAGCTCACTAACTGACTTCAGGATCAGAACTTTCTAATAATGGCAGTAAGCACTCTTTTTAACATTTATTCCTCATTTTAGGGATGGGGAGATGTGATTACCATTCAAAAGTCTGCAGTTATTTTTTCCTGTTCGTAATTACAGCGGGGAGCTTGCTATTTTCAAGGCTGTTTTTCAAAACCTTTGCTGAAAGTATTCGGTGAAATAATTTCTAAGGTTTTTCTTTTTGTCTTTAACCGGCTCCTTTAAAAAGCTCTGGAAAACAAATATGCAGGGGAAAAAATTGAAAATATGTTAAAATAAGGAATAAAGCAGTTACTGAAGTGTAATAATCCCGGTTTATAGCACACTTTCCATTTAAATTGTTTTTATTAGAGATAAACCTGTTAAGCGTTGAGGAATTAAGTGCTGAATAGAGGTGGGTTTTTTCACTGCTGTATAAATGAAGGATCCCACTATGTAGAAGAGAGTATGGCTGTTTTTCCAAGTGAATTACTTGCTGGTTTGAAGGGCTCTGGTTTCTTTGGCATCTGTTATTTTAAAAATATGATCTTTATTTGTTGTCAGGAGGGTTAGGGATTTTGTCAGAGGAGATTTTAGCACCAGGGTTGTGAGATGCTATGGACTTTCACAGCCTCCTTATGCCTGGTTTGCTGGAAGCAGCTCAAGAAGAAAATGAGGCAGAGAGATTTTGGGGGAATTTCTTGGCACTGTTGGTGATACAAAGATTTGTGGCATGAGGCACTTTGGGAGGATACTGAGAGGGAGCAGTCTGCAACTCCAGGTATCAGGAATGATGTGAAACTCCTACTTTGGGAGGGCTGGAGAGGGAGAGAAAAATTCCATGTGCTGCTGAGTCTCAGCACCAGCTGTTCTGGGAAATTTCAGTGCAAGATGGCAAATTTGGAGCCCCCATGATCACTCTGTAGATTTTAGAGCAAAGAGGTGACTTTGGAAGTCAGTGGCAGTGCAGAAAGGTCCTGTTTCATTCACTCAACAGAAGTGAAATATAAGGGGAAGGGAGAAAGACCAGATCTTCGCAGAAGAATGTCACTGGGGCTGTAACCTGAGCCTGAGCGAACTTGTGCCTTTCGGAGGGTTCTGGTGACCCTCTGAAAATCCTCGCTTCTCTGGCTGCTATTATTGTAGCCCATTTCCAACTAAAATAAGGCTTTTGTCATCACCAGCCGTGCTCCCTCTCACTGAGAAGAACCAAACTGGTGCATGGCGGGGAGGGCGGCTGAGCTGAAGGTCAGAGTACAGAACAGGGATTTGTTGCATCCCCTGGTACAGGGCTGGATCTCACCCGTGGGACCGGTGATGGTTTGACCGGGCAGACCTCTGGAGACAGACCCCAGGCGAGGAGCCAAAGGGAAAAACATCCCAGTAAAATGCAAAATGGAGATTAAAAGAAGGTTTTCTCCTCTTCTTTAGGGTTATGCAGATGGAAGAGCAGGGGTTTTATCCCTTGCTTTCTAGGACGTGGTGAAAAGCGCAATCTTGTGTATCCAAAGGAGGGAGAGGAAAAGTTAACTTGAAAAAAGAAAAAAAATACTTGAAACCTCTGTGTTTGCCCAACTGTTCAAACGTTTCCTCCATGCCAAAAAAAGAAAAAAAAGTGAAAGAAAAGCAAAAAAAGCAACCAAAATAATTGTTTTGCAGTATTCTCTGCTCTGCTTGGACTAAGAGATGGGTGCAGCTTGCACACTGAAGGATCTCTTGCTGTTTGTGCCACCACTGGTTCTGCTTTTTTTGAGGGAAAAAAAACCCAAAGCAAAAGCTCCCCTTCCCCACTGTAGTATGGCTACCAATGCATAGAGCACTGATATGGGGAAAAACACTTTATGGTCCCTGAGCCTGTGACTAAGGTTATGCAGCTGTCTTAATGACTAGTACGAAAATGTCTTTTTTTTTTTTTTAGGTTCTGATTCTTCTGAACTTTTAAAAATCAGAGTGATCTAGGCTTCACTTCTCTTAAGATAGTTTAATGTGAACATACAGGAAAAAGGGGCAGTGAGATTTTTCCTCTTGGCTTTTCTCTTCCATCATTTTTGCTGGTGTTATGTCAGCCTGGCACTTTGGAAATTCAGAGTGACCAAAAGATGTATCAAAGAATCGACCAGAGGGTATGAAGAATTTTTTCCCTTGCCCACAGCTACAGCTAATTCCACTGTTTTGCTTGCAAAGTATTCTCAAACCTGATTTATAAACATAACAAGACTGCTTTGTGGTCTTTTAAGAGCAGCCACACTAATAGTCTTAATCTGATGGGTTCTTGCAAATTCCAGGCATGGGATGCAGGAAGAAACTTGAAAGTGAATACTTTCTTCTGTCTTTCTTTCTTCCTTTCTTCCTACTTCTTTTCTTTCTTTCTTTCTTTCTTTCTTTCTTTCTTTCGCATAGTGGTTTGGAGTCTACTATAATGCAAAGTAAAGCCTTCTCTTACAAAGGCAGGGAGGATGGGACAGAAGGTTAAAGGGCATCCTGGAAACAAACAGCTGGACCAGTTTATTTAAACAGATACAAGGATGGGGAGCTGACCTCCGTTTGACTTCTGGTGGGAGGAGCAAGAATGTCATTTTATTACTTTGCCCAGAAGGAAAACGTTCTTGCGTTTGAATTCTGCCCCCCCACTCCACCCCGAAGACATCCAGGCACCGTAGCTGTTTGACAGGATTGCTCCTCGTAGAAAATACTTCTATGGAATGTGTAGGAAGCAGAAAAATGAAGTATACCTGTGTGCAAAATGTTCTTAAAGCAGATATCTTGAGCCATTGTGTGGGAAAAACAGGTGAGAATGGGTTTTACTGTAGGCAGGTCTTGGGTAAATATGGATAAGTTCTGACTCTACAGTTATTTACTGAAGCCCCCCCCCCC
>VZTY01021260.1:0-20363 GCA_013400935.1 Turnix velox | reverse complement strand
CCCTCCTTCCCCACCCCCCCAACACACACACCCTTTTCTCTTTGCTGGTTAGCTCTCTGAAACCTTCTTCAACAATGTTAATGCAAGCAGGACAAATTAATTATGCTCTTTTAAATGTCAAAGGTATAAATAAAAATGCCCTCCCCTTTCCTCCTTTTTTTTTTTCCTTTACCCCCTCGTTGCAAATGGAAATTTTTTTTTTGTTACTTTATTTTTTATTTCCAAGCAGCTTGTTTTAAAAGCAAGAAGAAATCGCCCTAGTAAAATATAATTAAAAGGAACACACGGGCAGCATCCTGGCTGGGAATAAATATTGTCGCGTGGATTTACCGATGGAATAAGGGGGGAACACAAAAGCAGGGAGGCAGAGAGAGGAGGTGAAGGCTCCTGGAGCGGCTTGGGGCAGTGTCGTCCCCCTTTCCCCGTCCCCTTCAAAAAAAGAGAAGTGGTCTCCCCCCAGCCAAAAAAAGAACAGTTTCCGAACGCAGAAACACCCCGGTGGGCTCCCCACGGCCCGCGGGGTGGGGATAGGAAGGCTAGTGATGTGTGTATTTGTGGGGGAATTAACCCTCGAAAGGGGTCCCACATGCCCATGGGGGCGGACATTCTCTTGCAGGCTGCCCACGGGGAAGATCCACCTCCACGGATGGACACGCTGATCCAGGGGATGGTTATGAGGGGAGAGCTATCCCTTCCCGTCTCCCCACGGAAGGACACTTACCCAACGTGCCCCGAGCCTGCCCACCCGGAACACGGGACTGTCGGCACCTGCGGGGGCCGAGGGGCAGCTTTTGAGGGTAAAGCAGTCGGAAAAGGGGAAAAGGAGCGGGTAAAGGCGGGTGGGGGCGGAGAAGTTGCGCGGCGCGGAGGCTCCGCACCTGCGGACGGGGAGAGAAACGGTGTGGGCGGGCAGGGAAGATTTAAAGGTGGCAGATTGTTAAGAAAGTAACAGCGAGGTGTCCCATATAGTACAGTTTTATTGTGGGGTAGTAACCGCTAGATTTATTTATTGTCGGGGCTCTATAATAAAGATAATGACCGCAAACTCGAGATAAACGCTTACGCCCGTAGCCGGTCAATTCTTTTTTATTTAAGAGTGCGATCCGGTGAGGTGAAAGTCATCTTCTGCTGACCGGAGATATCAGTCTGGGTTTCCACAGGGTTATAAACATGACATGCAAATAAAGGCTTTGGGGTCGGGGATGGAGTGTGTTATGGGAGAAGGTGGGAGGGGGTGCCCCTTCCTTTTCTCCCCTGGGGAGCATTGAGATGAAACAACGAAGGGGAAAGAGCTGGGAGGGGATGGGGGGGTTTAAAAAATTTAAATAATTAACAAAGAACCCCACCAAGCCCTTTGGGGAAATGTCCTTTGCCTGGGGGGTGAAGAGTCCGGGTGTGCTCCAGCATCCACTGCCCCACATCCTCACCCCACGCTCGGCATCAACCCCACGCTCGGCGCTGCTCCCGCGGGCAGGTTTGATCCGTGCCCACACGGGAAAAAAAACCAAAAAAACACCTGACAGTGAGCTGTGACTGTGGAGAGACAGGAGACAGACAGAGAGAAAGAAAAGGGAGAAAGGAGAGGAAAAAAAATAGAGGGAGGACAGAGCCATACAATTTGGTGGTTTGCGCTCAGGGTAAAATTACAAGGTTGAAAAGTGCGAACAATTCTCCTCGAGCTTTTCCAGCGTCGAGGCTGCTCTCAGCCGTAACCAGCATATCTTTTTTTTTTCTTTGGTTTTGGATTTATTTTTTTTTCCTCAGTGGAACTTGAGTTATAATTTTCTCGGCCTTCAGCCGCTCGATCCTGCAGGCCGGGCATCCCTGGAATTATTTCCCGGGCATCAGTTCCCGGGCATCTCCTGGGCATCACCTTCCAGACATCATTCCCCGAGGATCTTCTTCCTCCCAGACATCATTTCTTGGGCATCTGCCGGGCATCATCCCCCAGATCTACCATCCACCGAGAGCATCTTCCCGCCCCGCTCCTCTCCCTCCCCCTCCTCATCCCATTCCGCCCCCGCGCAAGCAGCACCGCGCCTTCTCCTCCCAGCACGACAACTTGTCTGTCGCACTTCAAAGGGTGATAACCTAATTGTTTCCAGAGTTTAAAAGTAATTAAGCGATATTAAAGGGACTGGAGAGAGAAGCGGTTTGCCGCTGCGCTGGGCTCCCCTTCTCCTTCAGAGGGTAAAGAGGAGTCCCTGTTTTCTCGAAGAGCTGCATTAAAGAAATCAAGCATTTATAGAACGTAGGCGAAAAATGTAAACAGATTTCGTTTTTGAAAGGGTATGGGTAAAGTGGTGGTAATTATGTATAATTAATGCTGAAGGGAAAATGAACACATAATAGGTTCCAAAGATTAAACCATCTGTAACTATCAGGGGAACTTTTAAAGTTTTTCTTTCTTCCTTTTCTTTCTTTCTTTTTCTTTTCTTTTTTCTTTTTTTTTTTCTTTTAAAATACATCTATTTCCTTTCTCTAAGGATTTTTAGATGTAATGATTCCAGCTCATGTTTTCTTCTCTAAAGTATTCTGACTCGAGAAACAAATCCCTGCAAGGTTTCAACTCTCAGTCTTCAACTTTGAAGATAATCCAATACAAAAATAAATTGAATGGTAATTTTAACCATTATTAATGTTTGTGGCACTTAATTTAGTTAGGTGCTGGCTTTCCATTTTTTGTTACACCATAAGGAAGCTATTTTACCAAGAAATGTTGAGATAAAGTATAGGCATTCCCACACATTCTTTCTATTTTTTTTCTGGCACGTATTTATTGTAGTCTGCTCAATCTATTTCATTTTCTAGGTAATGCATAATCACTGAAGCCAATTTTCTTTTTCTTTTTCTTTTTTTTTTTAACCCAGTAATGTATTTGCAAGGGTGGAACCAGACTGTGAAGATGCAGGTCCTTCTTTACCTGGTTGTGACATTCATAACATTTATATCTAAATTGAAAAATATTTTTTTCCTCCTCTCTTGGGTGGAGCTCACAGAAACCCAGAGTGTTTCATGTTTGTGAAGTTGGGAAGGGATCTAGCTTGAGCAACAGGGACAGATGCTGAGGAGCTGTGTGAGCTGTAGCTTTTCTCAGAGAACATGCCTTCTCCATGATGGCTCTCCTGAAGGTGTGAAGGTAGAGCTGTTAAACACCCATGTGCCAACGGTGCAGTCACCTGAACTGGTGCCCAGAGAAAATAAATGCATTTATGTAGAAAGAACAACTAAAATTAGGGGGAACAAAAGTTTAAACTCCTCTGTTAACTGCTTGAGAGGTAAGAATGGATCTCACCCCTCTCAGTCCTTACTTTAGGTCTGGTTCTGCCAAGGTTCTGGCCATTTGTGGAGGATGCCTTCCTCTCTGGGAGGGAAGGATAGGTACCTCTGAGGGAAGCTCACCAGCTGGTAGGTCAAGAGGAGGTTTAGGTTGTCCCTCCTGCTCCCTGATTATTGTGTCCAGCTCAGAGAAGTAAACTTTTAAGTAATGAGACTGCCTTTTGAAACCTGCGCCAATTTTCTTTTTCTTTTTCAACTTCACCCTTCAGATGAATTCCCAGACTCTCTCTTTAAGGTAGAGTCTGAGATTCAGCTTGGCCTTTCTGGCAAGCCCAGAGGAAGATGCTGAAGACCCTGCAGCAACAAAGGGGCTTGCCCTTCAGGGACTGATGTGGTTTAAGCCCTGGAGCACTTTTTCTGTGTCTCCTTCCTCAGCCTACCTGGAGGGAGGACAAGCTGACAGTGGATCCCACCCCAACGACTCACCCAATAACTTCTCTGGAATGATGTCCATGTTGTTCAGAGATCAAAGCGAACGCTTGGGCAAAAGTACATGTGGAAAGGGGGTGGAGGAGAAAAAGTCTCAGATGGGGAGAGTAATCTCAGCAGCTTAGTTTTTTGGGGCTGAAGGCAGTGTTAAAGTCCAACATGAGTGGAGGACTTGTCGGAGCTGTAAGTAGTAGAAGGTAGTGCCCATAGAAGACTTTCTGAGGTACAAAAAAATCAGTTTGCTCCTGACATACTCAGCTATTTGCTGATATTGAAGGAGGGCAGGGTGTACAGGCAGATGTACTGATCCCTGGTGGTGGCCAGCATCTATGGACTGAACCAGCTCCTGCTCTGTTCCTGATAACTCACCCAACTTCCAGAGACAAAAACTTCAGCCGGAAGCTTTTTCCCAAGCCTGAGAAATCCCCTGAAAATCCTCCCATGTTAAAAAAAAACCTTTCCCCCCTCCTCGGTGTCCTCAACGGAGATGAAGGACAAAACCCCCCACAGTTTGTCACTGTCTTTTTCCAGAGTAAATTAACAGCATACTTCCCTTTTTCAATGCCCTTTGATGTGCTAATCATCATTCAGCTGCTTGAAGCCACCTTCTTCTTGCAGGGCACCCAATGTGTGTCCAAGCACAAGTGTGAAGGGAAAGTCAGTGGGATTTCAGCTTCAGAGGGCACTTAAGGGTGATGCAGAGCCAGGGGTGGGTGATGCTGCCCAACATCAAAAGAGGGCCAAACTGCCTCGGGGTGCCTCAGTTTCCCCTTTGGCTTCCTCTTTTAATCTCTGGCTTGTTGAGTTGAGTTGCTGGTCAGGCTTTGAGCTGCCACCACCAGCTGCTGAGAGCACCAAGCCAGTGATGAAAGAGTAGTCCTGCTTTCTCCTAAAGTGTTGTTCTCACAGCCCTCTCAAGTAGAGTTTCCATGCTCATCTGCCCACAACCACTTCTCTTTGCTGATGTGGGTCAATGAAGCTGACTGGGCAGAGCTCCCAGCATTTATTGAGGACATTTATTTGCTGCGAGCCCTACCCAAACTATAGAAGAAATGGAAGCCACCACCTGAACTCTCTTTCCTGTCTGGATTCCTCTTTTTTTTGTTTTTAAAATTTAAAATTATTTTTGTATTTGCCTTATCTTAAAATCGCTTTGGCCAGAGCAGAATTAACAACAGGCCTTGTTAACAAAGGGATGAGCAACATCTTCCATGATGGCATTAAAACCTCCTACCTGGTAAATGAATCCTCCCGCTCACCTCCTTCTCCTCTTACAAAATGTTTTCTTTATTAGAAGTTGTTAAAGGGATTTTACTTGCACTGATGCTCTTTGGCAGTAATGAGAGAGATGCTGAGGAGGCAGAGCGCAAGTCTGGACCCAGATTCAGCTTTCTGCTCAGCTTCACTTCAGGTGTTGCCTGGCCACTAACATTGGAGCCAGGACTTGCATTTCAATAGGACAGTGCTACAAGGGACTGAGTGCTCATTGTGAGATTTTTGCCAAAATGTGACCAACTCTTTTCCTGAATTGGTTGCCCCACCTGTACTAAAATGGAGGATGAGCCAAAGTTGAAAGGCTGAGGGCTCTGTGTTCACATTTCTGTTGAATCTGGCAGTTCTTGTTTGAGAGGTGACTGACCCCTCCCTAGGTGCCACCATGCTCATATAGTAGAGGGCACTGTCTCATGTAAGGGACCTCCTCAGCTGGCTGGTTCCAAGCCACCAGACTCAGGCAGGTGCTGGTGGTTGTCTTAAGCTCAGCTTCAGAACTGTGGATAGACAACTACCAAAATGTGAAGCTCAGGCTTACAATAGGAGAAACTCCTTTTTCCACCATTGCCACGTATCTCCCACCTGACGCCTGACACCAGATCTCTCTGCCAAGCAAAGCTGCACAGCTTGTGTCAGCATCCACCAGCAGAGGAGCTGCCAGGAGCTGAGCCTGCTGAGATGGAGAGTGCCCAGCACTGTTTACATCAAGGAACAACAGGTAAAGATATCTCATTTTGGAGCAGAGGAAGGTCCCTCCATGGAGGTGGCAGTGTGAGGCTCTGCAACATGAGTGCCATTGTCTGGAACAGGAGCTGGACATGGTGGGAACAGCCTAGATGGAGATCTTTGTCCTGGGGAGGAAGAAGGAGCCCTTTTAACCTCTCTGTTCCCAAACCCAGCAGGGACCATAGTGCTGTGGCTTCCCCTCCCAGCTTCCTTCCCCTGTCCCTGCCACAAACCCCCAAGTCTGGGCTGGAAGGACACCTTATCTTGTTTATTTAATGCAAGTGTTGGAGGGTCAGCTCTTTCCCTTGGCAAAATATTCTCACGCTGGGGGCACACACAGCTCGTCTGCAAGAGGCACAGTGGTTAGAGCTCAAACTGGTCTCTCTTTTGGGGGAAAAAGATAAAATGGTGACAGAATATAAAATAGAGAATGTAAAATAGAGATTTACAAGACCTGGACACTTGGCCATAACTGGGAAGTGTGGCCACATGTGCCACAGCTGGAGCTCTCAGGTGCTGCCTTCCTCTGGGAGAAGCACCTCATGTTTTTTCCCAGCATAAGGGCTGGAAAACTCTTTCAATGAAGAAGCTGAGGACAGAGTGAGTAAGAAAGGCCTCTTCTTTTGTTTTTTAGCAGGCCTCTCTTGGCATCCAAGTGAGGAGACGTGTAGTCAGCCAAAGGACCCGCTCTGTTTAGAGCAGGGCAAGGTCCTTGGCACTCATCATCCTTGGCCAAGTGGGGCATCTACTCACTTCCGACCAAAGAGGCCCAGACACAACCCATCAACACTATCTAATGTCTCCCTCAGAAGAACCCTGGTCAGTCAGGCGAGATAGAGGAATGTGCCATAAAACCACCTCCTCGGCAGTGCATGGACTTGACCCCAATCTGCTACAAATGGATTTTTTATGGCCTTACATCACCACAGCCTGCTCCACCTGCCCAGCTTCTCTCAGTCAGGCTAGCGCCTAGGTAGGCAAATAAGGAGGCTGCTAATCAATGAATATTTTTAGTGCATTTCTTGATTAAAACCATCATGGCTTCTGCTTTCTAAAGTTCCAGCCACTCAGCTGATGCAATTTTTAAGAAAAAAAAAAAAAGAAAAAAACCTTTTAGCTCATCTAACTATGGGAGCTGTGATTATGCATCTAACTCATTATTCTGTGGGTAGGCATAGTCAGGTCAGGTGGTACAGAGTGACCAATGAGGTGTTCTGTCCCATCAGCTGTGCTTGGTAGGAAAGCTGAGAGACAGGTGAGGTCAAGTTGTTTCCTCTCCAGTTGGTTCTTCTTCAAGGGCTCTTTCTCTTTGATCCTTCTTTGTTGTTTCCTCTCCAGTGGGCCTTTGTCTTTGGGTCTTCTCTCAGGGCTCTTCTTCAGTGACTGACATTGGAGGAGGATCCCATCAGCCACTAAATCCAGGCTGGAACTTTCCCAGGGACATCTTCCTAGGAACCTGATACAGGTTTGTGAATATTTTTTAATATTGTATCTGCTTAATTCATAGAATCATAAAATGGTTTGGGTTGGAAGGGAACTTAAGATCATCTAGTTCCAACCCCCCTGCCATGGGCAGGGACACCTCCCACTAGACCAGGTTGCTCAAAGCCTCATCCAGCCTGACCTTAAACACTTCCAGGGAGGGGGCATCCACAGTCTCTCTGGGCAACTTGTTCCAACGTCTCATCACTCTCATAGTGAGGCTTATCTCCAGCCTACATCTCTCCTTTTCCAGTTTGCACCCATGACTCTGAGTCCTGCCATCCTGTATCCCAATTACTCATTTATTTTTTTCACATTAATTAACTTTGTCCTAAACTCAGAACTCTTGATACAACAAGAGAAAGTGGCTTGAAGTTGCACCAGGGGAAAGTTAGCCTGGATATTAGGAAAAAATTTTCACACTGAAATAGTTAACAAGCATTGGAACAGGCTGCCCAGGGAGGTCGTTGAGGCTCCAATACTGTGCTTCAAATTTTGGCTCAAGGAATTCCTCTTAGACCAAAGTAAAGAAGAACATGGTGAAAGATTTGCTTTCTAGAACAGGTTGACCTTAGAAGAGTATGGGAGGTGGGGAGGAGGGTGAACTAAAAAATTCAGAGCAGAGAAATCCCTGATTTATTAAAACTCTCCAAGGTGATCCTTAATAAAACAGAGTTCAATGAAGGCTGTGCTTTCTGAAGCAAAAAAATGGAAATTTGTATGTTGACTGTCACCCAGGGTCTATGGTTGGCTATTTATTAATTTTCAGAGACAAATTCAGCAGGTAATTTAAAATGGTCCCCTGAAATACAGGGGTAACCCTAAATTAGCCTCAGTGCAGAGGAGAGCTGGACTTGGTGATAGATATGTGTGAGTACAAATGGCACATAACTATAATAAGACATGAGGCATTCTTTAAACAATTGGTTTCTTATTACCTGTCTTCCCTCTCTTTTGCCTCCTTGGCTCAGGTATCAGCCTGACTCTCTGCTGGGGGTGTAAAAACCTACACAAAGCAAAAAGGTGTGTAAGAAACAACTTCTGTCTAGAGCTACTCACTAGCTGACACTACCCATAATCAAAGAAGGTTGGTCTGAACTTTATGGTTAGATGAAAAAAGGCCTTTGAAGGAGCTGAATGGAACTGTTTGTTTTCCTTTTTGGAGCCCTGTTTCCTCCAAGGCATGCTGTCATGCTTGCTGGACCTGAATTTTATAGGTTGGACTGGAGCCTTTGACAAAACTGAATTTGCTTTAAATGACTGAAATTAGATACTTATAATCCAAAGTAACAGCCTAGGGGCTCTCTTGTGCATTATCCTTTACACTCAGGCCTTTGCTTCATAGTGTCAATGGAATAATTTGTTAAGAAAGTAGAAATATAAAGCAATAATACCATGATGAAGAAGAAGCACAGACTAACCCTGTATTTTGACAATACTTATTATCCTCTTACCTAATATGACAGTGCCTCTCCCAGAGGTAGACGCTTGAGAAATTGGTTTTGTTGAATTTCTGCTTTTGAAATTGATTCAAATATTATATTGTACTTTGAGTTATTTAAGTGACACCACCATTTTTCTTCTCTCCCATCAAGGTAAGAACATCCATGGCATAGATGGACATTCAGGTTGGAGGGAAGAGGCGTCTTCCTGCTAAAGGTGAGTGCTTGGATGCTCACTTCTCAACTCATTTTTCAATGAAATTGAGGTACCTAAATCTCCTGTCAGTGCTCAAAAAAATCTTCCCCAGCAATATCATCATACGCTCCACTCTTCCGAATATCCATGTCTCATATTTCAACTGGTTTAAATTGGGGTGGTTTTACTGATATCAAGTTCAGTTTCTGTTAACTGGCCCTTTGGATTTCTAGCTTGGCAAGGGAATTAGATTCCAAATAATCTATTTTTTTCCCTTTCTTTTTTTTTTGTACCAATAATTTTTGCATGAGTATGTCTATAGTTGAAGAGTTCATGGTTTATATTGCTGCATGCATGTGCACACACACACACAGACTTCACTGAACATGAAATGCATTGTCTTGAATGGATGCTGCAAGAATGGCATTGAAAAAAATCCTGAAACATATGGAAAATATTTTGACTGGTTTTCCAACTGAGCTGTTCTCCTACTATTAATAGAGCATTTGCTTGGGCAGCAGTGAACACCCCGCACCTGTTTCCCATCCAGCAAAAGTAGAAAGTCCCATTATGGTGCTCCCTGAAACCACCAATGCTTTTCACATGGGTCAACAGAAACTTGGCTAATTTATATAATGATTGGGTAGTGAAGGATTTAGGCTACTTAACAGCAATTCTTTGTCATCCCACACTTGAGCAATCCAGCTCGATTTATCTTGCTTCCCAGCTTGCTGCTTCAGGAAGAACTACCTGGATTTCCCTACCTCTACACAAAATATTTAAGGAATTTTATGGTGTTTATTATTAGCAGATTGACTTTCACACATGGGCAAAGAAACATTGATTGATTTCCAGCCTGTAATCCGGGTTATGCATAGGTTTGAAGCACTTGCTTCTGGGTGTTGATTGGCCTGTTAGTGTCTTGGCATGTGAAGAAGTTGCTCTTTTCCTGCCAGTGTCATTAGAGTAATGAATGAGCTCTGGCTGATGAAAATCACAGAATTTCAGGGACTGGAAGGGACCTCAAGAGACTACCTAGTCCAATCTCCCTGCAGGAACACCTAGACCAAGTTACACAGGAAGGCATCCAGGCAGGGTTTGAATGTCTCCAGAGAAGGAGACTCCACACCCTCTCTGGGCAGCCTGTGCCACTGTTCTATCACCCTCACTGTGAAAAAGTTTTTTCTCATATTTCAGTAGAGCCTCCTGTGTTCCAGTTTGCACCCATTGCCCCAAGCCCTATCATTGGAGGTCACTGAGAAGAGCCTGGCTCCATCCTCCATCACCCTTTACATGTTTATAGACATGAATGACGTCAGCTCTCAGTGTCCTCTTCTCCTAGTTAAAGAGACTGAGCTCCCTCAGCTGTTCCTCATAGGGCAGATGCTCCAATCCTTTCATCATCTTCGTGGCTCTGGGTTGGACACCCTGTCCTTCTTGAACTGAGGGCCCCAGAACTGGACACAATGTTGCTGATGTGTTCTCACCAAAGCTGAGTAGAGGGGGAGGAGAACTTCTCTTGACCTGCTGACTACACCCCTCCTAATACACTCCAGGATGCCATTGGCCTTCTTGGCCACAAGGGCACATTGCTGGCTTATGGTCATCCTGTTGTCCACCAGGACCCCAAATCCCTTTCCCCTACACTGCTCTCTAACAGGCTGGTCCCCAACTTATACCCATACATGGATTTGTTGTTGCCCATATGTAAGACCCTACACTTGCCCTTGCTATATTTCATTGAATTTCTCTCCACCCAACTCTCCAGGTCTGTCTGCATGGCATGTTGGCTGCTCCTCCTAGTTTTTGTCTTCAGCAAACTTGCTCACATGTTTTAGGCATGTAAAAAAGGCAGAACTGAGATTAGAAATTTCCTTACTACCTACACACCTTGCAGCAGGACTTGGTAACCTGTTTTTATGAAAGACAATGAACTGCCTTTGCTGCATAGTGAGATTTATGAGTGCCTTGCTGTTAATTGGAGATTAGCACATCAGGGCTCTCTTATCACTAATAGAATAAACCCCTAAATAGTGAAACATTTAATTGTTGCTAATTGAAATGCCTTCTTCTCTTCAGTCTTGTATTGTGGAGCACTGTAAAATATAAATAAAAAGCAAACTCAGGGCTGTCCATGGCACTGATGTTGAGAGGAGATTACAACCTGATCTAGTGCAGGATGTCCCTGCTCACTCACTGCAGGGGGGTTGAACTGACTGGCCTTTGAAGGTCCCTTCCATCTCTATGTTTCTATGAATATAACTAGAAATGGACATGATCAACACACTGGAGGGAGGAAAGTGGAGGAGAAGCAGTCCATTCTTTACTTTTTCATCTTAATGCCCCCTGTGAGAAAGCATGTGCTGTCTTTTTCATCCCATCAGATATGGGCCAGCAGCTGCCTTTTCAATGGGGCAGCAGCTCAGTGTTTTCTGCCTCCTGGGGAGCAAAGGGAAGTCTCACACATGGCTCTGCTCTCCCTTTCCTCTCCTTATCTCCTGCTTTCCTTTCTGGCATCTTGCTGCCCTGTTTGCAGCCTCCCCCATGGTGAGGAAATGGAGGTGCATCCCAGCCCCAGCTGCAGAAATGAAGGGAGCATCTCTCACTCGCAATGGTTTGTAGTTATGGCTGTGATGATTAAGTTTTCATTTGCCCCAGGCCTTTGACCCTGTTGGTTGCTGAAGTAATGCACATCTCAAATATTCATTGAACAGCAAAGCTTCATTCAAGTCCACTCTTAAAACTTATTTCTTTTTGTGAGAACACAGCTCCATGGGCCAAATTGAGCACTGAAGAACGGTCATATGGATCATATGGAAAGTTGGGAATAAAATTAATTAATGCATGGATTATAACGACCTATAAAAGTCATTGTTTCATCTCAAAGATATATTGGTACTGTGATTTTTACTTAACTCTTTCAAAGGACCACATGTGAGCACCACTGAATGGGTACGGAAATTATTTATACAGCATGTTAAGGGGACATTAAAGCATTTCATAGCATGTGGGAGGCCTCTCAGTGAGGCAAAAGACAGAGATCAGCTATCCAGCTGTGGTCTTCTGCTTTGGCTGTGCCAAAGCCACCAGATGATGTAGCCTGCCTGCTTTCCTGTAAAATAAATGTAAGCCACATTCCCCAGGAAAGGGCTGAATGCAGAGGGATCCCCATCTTCAAATCCTCAGGAGTTTCATTTTTCAGCTTTTTTAACTCCCTGGTGTGTGCCCTGGCTGTTATTTTGCTACCAGGGGTTGTTTGCCCTGTGTCAGGTACACACCAGCCTTTGTGTGGCTGCATCGTGTAGGAAATCCATCCTCCTCCAGAGATCAATGACTTGTGGCTGCTGCCAGCCTCTGTGTTTGTAGTGGTTTGGAAGCCCTTTGCAGCTGTGTCTCCTGCAAAACAATCACAATAATAATAAAAAAGTAAATATTAATAACATAAAAAAAAAAAAAGGAAGCATCCATCTTGTATAGACTCCTGCTCTCCAGGGAGATGACCAGATCCTCTGTCCTCCTGCTGTGCTTCTTCCAGCCTGGTGGAACACCAGGAACACCCTGCTTCCCTGACTTGTGCCTTGCCAGTGGGTATGAACTCAAAGTAGCTTATGTATTTACTATTTATTTATATACAGTATACACAAGCTATATATATCTACAAAATATAGATGCAACTTTTATTTTTATAGATATGTGGAATAAATATTTTGTGTATGTATATGTTATGTCTATACAAAAAATACCTATGTACACATAGAAAGAAGGCTAATGTGGATTAGACCTGGGATATAGGTGTGTATATACTTCTTGCTACAGAAAATAATGATCATCAACTATGGCAGGAATCCTGAGAAGCCTTCTGATGACATCACAAACTACCTGAGCTTTGCCCTCTGGGTTTAGGATGATGACATCAGAATGTCTTGATGGAGAGTATCTTTGACCTCACAATTCACACTTGACCATCACTTATTTGGTAATCTATATGCCCAGAGACACTGCAAGTGAGTTTGTAGGTTCATCTCAAAACAGTGCATATGGTTCAGCTCTGTCTTCCCCTCCCTGAAGCCTTGGAAGGGGGTGGGGGACAAAGGTTCTATGTTTAGTACAAACCTGAGCATCAATTTGTCTAAGAGTTTGGGCTGACACATAATGTAATGGCTTGGAAGATGTTTGCTTTTTTTTTCCTGGGGAGAGAGTAGGATGATTTTGATGACACTGAAATATCAGTGGCCTGAGTGAGACACAGAGAGAGATGTCTGTGGTCCAGTTTCAGTCCTACCCCTAAAATCCAACAATGTCTCAAAGCTGAACTGGCAAAAAAATACTGACTAAAAAAAGGACAATCATAGAATAGAATCCTAGAATTGTATTGGTTGGAAGCGACCTTTTAGATAATTTAGTTCAACTCTCAACTTAACTCAAACAAAAACCATCACTCAACCCTATCTCTGAGCTCTGTGGAACATGCAGTGGCTTTTGAAAACTCATCTGTGGCTTGGTTGGATCTTGGGACCCCCAGTCACATCAGCCTTTTGGCTTGAGGTTGGTGAGACAATGGAACAGTCTGCCCAGAGAGGCTGTGGATGACCCTCTCTAGAGGTGCTTAAGGCCAGGCTGAATGAGGCACTGAGCAGCCTGACCTAGTGAGAGGTATCCCTACCTATGGCATGGGGTTGGAAATATAGATCTTTAAGGTCCCTTCCAACCCAAACTATTCTATACTTCTATGTTTCAGCCAGCCTGCTTCAACACTCAAATATGTGCTCAGCCTAGCAATGATCATGGTCACAGTTATAGGAAAAAACCCCTTGCATGGTATTTATCAGAATGGTCACTGTGTAAGGCTGAGTAACATGTTCAGCAGGATAAAAAAGCCACACAAACACCAAAACAGTATTTAATCATACACTCATGGAATGTTTTGAGTTGGAAGGGACCTTCAAAGATGATCTGGTTGAGCCACCCTCTAACGAGCAGGGACATCCTGTGGTAGATCAGGTTTCTCAGAGCCTCATCAAGCCTGGCTTTGAACATCTCCACGAATGGGTCTTCCACCACCAATCCAGGTAACCTGTTCCAGTGCCTCACCACCCTCATTGGTAAGAACTTCTTCCCAATGTCTAACCTAAACCTACCCTGCTTTAGTTTAAAACCAATGCCCCTTCTTTTGTTTCGAAAACAGCAACTTCAGATTTTTGTGGAGAATTTTCAAGAATCAGAAGCAAGGCAGGGACCTGTGCACAGTGATCAGAGTCTCCTGCTGGCAGAGATAAATTAAAACTTGGAGCAGGGGCAGGAATTTAAAAACAAAGCGAGTTTTTGATTGCAATAATAATAACCAAAGCAAAAAAGCAATAGTCCATAGGTACCTGGGAGCCATGGGTTCATCTCTCAAATTCCTATGTATTAGTAGGGCATAAAAAGGTATCAGTTTCCAAAGTAACTGTAACAACATGTTTTCATGAATTCCCGCTGAGAAGCCAGGAACCTTTGTGAACAATAAATCAGCCAGTTTATATCAGTGTACTTAAATCTTTTACTGGTTACTGATTAACTTTGCTCTGCTGCCTGAAAAATCTACATAATAAATAAACTAACCTGCAAGCATCTAAATAAAAAATTTAAACCACCCCCCCAGAATCTAGCTAATTTTGGAGAGTTTTTGACTGAAACGTGCTCAACCTTACAGCAAATTTGGCAGCCAGTGTGTGGTCATGTGTGTGTTTCAACATGGATATAAACCCCAGAAATCACAAGGCAAGGAATCATAAAAAAAAAAAATCCCTCTGCAACTACTTAAAGTAAATATATGCGTCGATGTTTATCAGCGGTGCTGCTGCGGGCTAAATAATTAGTAACTACTAATTAGCACAGTCCTTCCAAAGGAATATAGAGGGAAAACATGTATTGACTGTCAGTGTGGGGGATGTCTGTGCTAAAAGATGATGAGACAGAAGCAACAGTTCTCCAGGTAAATTGTAAGACTTTAGATATTTTCTCTGTGTGCGTCCCATAAATGTAGATTCCTGAGGTCGTGATATTGGTGGCTATCTTTTGGGAGGCTTTTTTTAGCTCTCCTCTCCCCACTATTTTTCCTTCTTGTGGAAAGCTTATATGAGATGCTGGTTTCCACCGTAAGCCTATATTTAAATTAATTAAACTGTTGACAGTTAAATTGTACTAAGTAGCTTCGATAGAAAAGATGATTCCCAGATTTTTTTTCCATGCAACTTATAAAAGGAAAAAAAAAATAAAAAGAAGAAAGAATCTGAAGAACTTGGTTCTAAACATCTGTCTGGGCAGATGTCAAAATGCAGAGTGTTACTGCATTATCCTGTGTGAGTCTGACACCATGTTATTACTCTGGGCTTAAATATTCACAATGGATTTTATGATCTATTTAGAGGAAACCTTTGATGAGAGTGTAAACCCCTTATCTTTTGTCATAAAATAAGCACCTTTGTGGAACTAATTCTAGAGTAAACACTGAAAAATAACACTGTTTTCTACATCTTATTCACGATGTGTGAATATTTATACAGAAGGAGTTATGGATATGCAACAGCGGAAAAGATTTGTCAGATTTTCTTTAAAGATGAAATTTTGTGAATAAACTCCTTCTGAGGGAAGGTTGTATTGTTCTAAATTGCTCTGGATAAAATCATAAGATTCGAGCTATGCATTAGCCAGCTGATTGTAATCTAGTACAATAATCTGTGTTTCCTCAAGAAATGAGAGTGAGAGACAGTGTCAAGGACATTACAAATCCAATAGTAATTTTGGGAATTGAGCTAGAACGAAGCAATGCTTATAACCCTGATATTCCAGAAACATGTTGTTTAATATTTGTTTTCCAGATTGCATATATTAACCCATTTTATTAACCTGTCTATAGCCTTGATTCAATAAACCATTCCTATTCAGCAGAGCTCTAAAGCATATGTTTGCCTTTAAACACATGCTTAAATCCCATTGACTTTTTAATGCATAAAGTTAAGCATGTGCTTAGATCTTTCTTCTTGGCTCTGCAAAATAAAATAAAGAATTATCCGGAGGGAAAAAAAAAAGAGCAATCAAGGATGTAATTTTAAAAAGTTTAAAATTAAACTCCTTGCTATTTTTGCCCCTGTACTCTCAAGAACCAGCAAATTATTTTAAATACCTGAAGCAAACAAGAACTATTTTCATACTTGGAGCTGAAATCGCTGAGACTGTGCTAAAGAGAGGAACAATGGTGGGAATATCTCACTGTTTGCTTAATGAGCAACAAATGGAAGTGTGAAGGTGAAAAGACAGATTCTGGGTTAGAGAATGACAAGGTGAGACCGCTCCTTTATTACACCTTGCTTTTTATTTAAGCCTCACCATCATTTTGAAAGTGATTAAAAAAAAAAATTAAAAAATCAAATCTGTGGCTGGGAATTGCTCTGTAGCTAGGAGCCAACTGATTCACGTTTACTCCCATTGCTTGCTTCATGGGAAATGTCAGCTTGCTAGAGAAAGTTTTAATTGGTTTATGAGTGATATATTCAAGCTGCTTATTTCCTAAAACATCTGTTTTTGTTTTAGTTCCCCAATGTTGAATGGTTGGTGATATCCCAAGGTAGCACGCTGTTTCCAAGTCATATTTCCTAGGGTATCCATCAATAAAAAGCCCCTGAAATTGAGCATAATGAAATTAGTACAAGGTAGTCAAGAAGTCTCCAGAATCAAGATATCAAAACGTCCTCATTCCTGGTTTGGGTTTTTTTTTTTTAATTTTTTTCCAGATTGCTTGTGATTAACTGCTTTTGGGGTTTGGAGAAAGGAAGCCATGAGAGTTATGGCTTATTTCATCTTGCTCTTTCCACTTCTCTGATGGCCGTGAGCAAGTCTAATTTGTATTGTTATTGAAATTGGAATTAAGCCAGGGGAAGCACCCGATGGCTAAATCCAGTCATTCTTATACTCTGTAGACAAGAAGGCTACAATCTGCTTGAAGACCTGTCCTCTCCATGTGACTACAGGAGTCCTAACATAAAAAGGCAATTGTGAGAGCCAAAAATGAGTCAAACATTCACGAGAGATTATCATCTCCATACAGACACACAGTCCTCAGTTTCCCACCATCCCTAGGCTTGGGGCAGGAAAGGGGAAAAGAAGGTGGTTTTAAAGTAGTTACTCCTCCCAGTACCTGAATATATGCAGGGGTCCTTGGACCACAAAGTGGTCCAAAGTGATCTTTTGGATCACAAGACAGAAAAGGTGACCCAAAACCCAGTTGACTTAATTTTCATCCATTTATTGTGAATTTTTGATTTTAAGAATTCAGGAAAAGAAGCACCTGAGAAGTTTCTTCCTGAGTTAAAGAATCATGGAATCACAGAATATCAGGGCTTGGAAGGGACCTCAAGAGATCATCTTGTCCAATCCTCCTGCTGGAGCAGGTCACACAGGAAGGCATCCAGGCAGGGTTTGAATGTCTCCTGTGTGGCAATTTAAGGTAAATCTAACTGAAATCAGACAAAACAAAGCCCACTTCAAGAGCAAATTAAGTGTACTTATCAAAACAGCCCTAAAAGCAGAAGACAGACAGAAGGGGGGTGTGTGTGTTGAGGGGGGAAAGAAATAAAAGTTTGCAGATTAACTTTCGCACAAAACTCATTTGCCACCAAATGAGATGAAGTTATAAGGATAAAATTCTCAGCAGATTTGCACAGCACAGTAATAGCCTTTATGCTTGGAAATTTATGGGCCATGGACAGTTTATAAGGAACGATGTAGTTCATCAGAGAAGCAGACTGATGGAGCACATGGGAGCATTCTGCGCAGGAAGTTGGGTTTTGGAATAATACTTACTTTGATAGAGTTGTTTTGTTAGCTAAGTAAAACAGTAGGGAAGCCAATGGCCACTTAGGCTTCAAACATAAATATATATTTATAAGTCACCCAGCTGCTTAATTGAGATCTCCAGTGTTTTCCCTAAGTGTATCTTATCCAAAAAAACAGTAACACGGAAAATAACAGCAGCAAAGACCTGCTGTACGCCGAGGTTCATTTAATCAGTCAGTAGTAGTTAGGGAGAAAATGGAACATTATTTTAGGGGCAGATTCACCAAGATTCCTAGAGGCTTTCCTGCACAAGAAGAAGCTCAGATTTGGCTCAGTTTGCTCTCTACTGATTGTCTCCCCAAGAAGCAGCAGGGTAGGTGCCCTTGCCATACATCTGACCACCCTTGGTGACTTTTCCTCCAGAAGAAGAGCATAGTATAACTTGTGTCTGAGTAGTGTTACTGAGTTCTTGCAACCCAATTTGGAAAGATAAACACTAGGGTTCATGCCAGATGCTGGCTGTGTTGGCCATGGAGGGGGAGGGAAATATGTGGGGTTTCAAAATGTTCTCCAAGGGAGGTTACACAGGGGATGGTTCATTAAATTTGAGCAAAGAACTGGAAAATAAGATTTCGCACTCTTAGGCTCAAACAGCTTGGGTGAATTTGGGATCCCAGGAAAATCCTGAGGAAATCTGTCAAGTTCTAGGAAATAATCTGGAGGTTTGTGCAAGAGTGTGAGGTTCTTGGAGCACACCTCCAAGGTGGGGTAGAGAGTAGGCTTCCTGCACCTGGGGTGCTGGCCAGCTCTTAAAAGCTGTGCCTGTCTCTTCTTATGGAGTACAATGCAAGTGGATACTGGGGGTCTTGGGTTCAGCTTCAGCAGTTCCATGGGCAGAGCTTCACTCAGACCTCTGTTTGGTTGACAGGCATGTTTATTATCCATGTCTTTTACATTCCAGTTGAGTATCTTAGCTTGGACTCTGATGAATGTTCAGAGAAGTGGCTCTTTTTCAGTGCAATTTTTTCTCCCTACACAGGCATGGAGTCATTGAGTTGGAAGGGACCTTCAAAGGTCATCTAGTTCAACTCTCCTGCAGTGAGCAGGGAGATCCTGTACTACATCAGGTTTCTCAGAGGCTCATTCAGCCTGGCCTTGAATGTCCAGGGATGGGGCTTCTACCACCTCTCTGGGTAATCTGTGCCAGTGTCTTACCACCCTCATTGGGAAGAACATCTGCCTAATGTCTCATTTAACCCTGTCCTGCTCTGCCAGTTTAAATAGTTTAAAACCATTGCCTCCCATCATATTGCTCCATGCTCTGCCAAACAGTTCCTCCCCAGATTTCCTGCAGGTTCCTTCAGTTAGTGTTAGGCTGCTATGAAGTATCCTTGGAGCCTTCTTTTTTCCAGGATCAAAAGCTTCATCTCTCTCAGCCTGTCCTGGTGGTTTAGTATCAGTCACTATAGAGTCTTGAAACCAGTTCTTTGACATATCCTAGAGCTGAGCTTAAGGTTTGACTGGAGTGAGCTTTGAGGGCTGAGTTTTCTCTCCTTCCTCCCCTTCCTCCCTCTGTCATCAGGAGACAGGGCTGAACTGGCTTTGGTGTGAATCCTAGTTTTTGTGCATTCATCTTTTCTCCTAAAAGGGGTGCCCATACCTTCTGAATCTCATTGGAGGAAGGCAGCTCCATTCAAACAGGGTTTTGAGCACAGGCTAAGATTTAAGTATTCCCTACAATAATTTACTTAATTGAGACCTCACAAGTATTAGAGGGGCCATAGTAGCAAAAATGGTCAGATCTGTGAAAAAACACGGTGCTGAGAACTGCTTGCTAAGCACAGACTTGTCCAATTTGAACGGTTTCCAGAATATCAGGGCCTGCTTCTGCAGCGGGTGGTCTCAGGACCATTGCAAACATTTCCTGTGGTGCCCAGTGGCTGGAAAGACACTCTCACAATCCTCTTTTTGCCCACAGCTCTGAAGTATCTTTGTGTTCAAACAAAGCTTTACTCCTTATCATGCTTTCAGCCCATTTCCTCCTCCTGTTTTATAGGCAGTGAATGGTAAATTAGTGACATCTTCATTATTATAGCAGTAGAGTGCAGTACCATCCTAATGCTATTCTCTGTAGGAGTGAGCAGAAGGAGAAGCTAAGATGAAAGCAATAATGATTGTATTACAGAATCACAGAATCACAGAATGCCAGGGATTGAAAGGGACCTCAAGAGATCATCTAGTTCAATCTCCCTGCAGGAGCAGGAACACCCGGATCAGGTCATACAGGAATGCATACAGATGGGTTGTGAATGTCTCCAGAGAAAAAGGCTCCACAACCTCTCTGGGCAGCCTGTGCCACTGTTCTGTCACCCTCACTGTGAAAAAGTTTTTTTCTCATATTTCTGCAGAACCTCCTGTGTTCCAGTTTGCACCCATTGCCCTGAGTCCTGTCATTGGAGGTCACTGAGGAGAGCCTGGCTCGATCCTCCTGGCACTTACCCTTTACATATTTTTAGACATGAATAAGATCACCCCTCAGTCTCCTCTTCTCCAAGCTAAAGAGACTATGCTCCCTCAGCCATTCCTCATAAGGGAGATGCTCCAATCCTTTCATCATCTTTGTGGCTCTGGGTTGGACAGCCTGTCCTTCTTGAACTGAAGGT
>VZTY01021256.1:129630-139729 GCA_013400935.1 Turnix velox | reverse complement strand
TCTGGAGGTGTTCAAGACCATCCCCTTTCCTCTTAGATGCAAGTANAATTGCAATCAGTGATGAAAATAGATCTTGAAGGTCCCTTCCAACCCAAACTATTCTATGATTCTATGGTTTTTCCCTTTAATTAGTAAACATCCTTTCCTCTTGGATGCAAGTATCATCAAATATAGCACATCACATGCACTTCACTGAGCTAGCTTCCAAATTATACTTGTGAGTGGTATAATGTCTTCACTCTATGATTCTATGATTTCTGATGTTCAGGTGATTAACTTCACCCATTCTAACCACAGGGTTTATCAGATCTCCCAGCAAAGTATTCCCTGTAAGGATCCTAGAATCAGCATCTCAGCTTCCCTGTTGCCCTCATGAAGGCTAGAAGTTTAAGATGTCCTAGAAGGCTAGAAGTTTAAGATGTCCCTAGAGCTTTTGTCCAGGGATGATGCCAAGCAAAGAATGGGCTTTCCTAAATAGTATTCTCTCCTGATGCATTCCAATATTAGTCTCAGTTTTTGCCTATGAGTGTTGCAGTTAAGTCCTTGAGTCAGCCTTAGGATACATGCCACATGCACCACTCCATTATGTCCAAGTAATCCATATTAACTTTACTCCTAGTCCTTACTCAAAACATTTGGCCTACAGCTTTACTATTCAACACTTGCATGTGTACAAATATTGGAAACAGAATGCACAGAAAACTGAGCCACATTTACGTTTCACTTCTGCAAATTAACATGTAGATCTTTAAATGATGAATGCAGTGCCAGGTAAAAATGCTTAATGCATCTCTGAATATCCATTTTAGCTTGGCATTCACATGAAAAGCCACTTAGAATCGTTACGCTTCAGTAATTCCCAATCAACTTACTGACAAAAAGATGGGTTAACAGGTCTAATTGGTCTTTCCATTTCTAATACCAGCAATGCAATGAACAGATTGTTCATAGTAATAATAATCAGTACAGTATTTATGACAAATCTCTCAATGTGTTTGTAGTAAGAGGGTCTAAAAATTCTTTTGAAAGGATGTGGGCAGAGGAAGTAGACTTACAGGTATTAACAAAATTAATTCTAAACCAGTTAGACTGTTTCTTCCCTGTTTGGGCACAAATTCAAATGAGTAATTTTGAGGCTAAACAAAAGGCGAGTTTGCAACCTTCTTGTGTGATGGCTTCAGCAAACTTCCTTGAGAGCCTTTCAGTAAATCGTTCCTTTGATGGAACAAGGTCAGCCTGTATCAGATTTAATTGAGAATTTGGTTGTTTTATTTCTTACATTTAATAGAGAGGTGTATTCCAGAATAACTGAAGACATGGAATACTAGGATTATGACTATGGGATTAAGAGTAGACTAGCTCTTTATATGGAATCTACTCTATTCACATTTGAAAAACGTACTGGAAAGTTTCAAGCACATTGAAAACAAACACACCATACTGTAAACAGTGCAAACAGTGAAATCATGCACAATAAGATGAAGTGAAAATGTGTAATAAGTTACTTGCTGGAAGATATAATAATTTCTGTAGCATGATACAGAAATTAGCAATGAAAAAACAGTCCTCTCATATTGCCAGGATTTGATGCTGTGAGAATCAGATCCAAATATCTCTCTGTTCTGATCAGGGTGTAGATAGGAAAGTTACATAAATAGGAAAATATAAATAATGGAAGAAATTATATTTCTTAAATCCAAGTATTCCCCTCCTCAGGCTCAAATATCCAATAGCATTTTTCCATTCTCACTCTTTTCCAGTCTCATGGTTTTATTGGGATGACCACAATTTTTTTTTTTTCATTGCCCATATTCTCACCACCACTTTTTTTCAGAAACACTTTCCCAGAGACTTTCCCAGTTAGAGGCAGGATGCTTTCATCACTTCATAATATCTTTGGTGAATCTTTCTTGCTTCTAACTCTCCTTTCACTCATCTATAAGCACTTCAGTGGTGTCAGGGTTTGTAGGGGCAGTTAGTATTATTGATGAAACTAAGTGACACAGCTGAGGAAAAAAATCATATTTCCAAGCCCATAAGCCTTTTCTCAGGTAATTTTGAAATTATAATACTTATGATTTAATTTTTTTCCTCAAAACTACACCTTCTGTCTGCTTTTATATGCTGAAATAAAACAGAAAACTCTGTGCTAAGCCATATCCCTGTGTTTCCCCAGTTCCCATTCACCGTAAAATAGCTGATGCCTTTCTGGAAACTTAACCATCAAGTGGAAGAATTCGTTCAGGATCAAATAAAATACTCCAGGATATAGACTACAAGCAGTGACTAGGGAAGTGCTTGATTGGAAACGGATGCCCAAACATACTGGCAACTCATAAATAGAGTCTTGGAAGTAGGGAGCCTGCTTGCTGTGGAACACAGATTAATAGTCTACTCCAAAGAATAGAAGAAAATGCAGAGGGAAAGGGCGGGGAATGGATAATTTCAGAGAAAGACAGAATTGGTGTTTGGGTTTGTGCACTCCAAAAATCCACTCAAAACCTTTGGGACCATTACTAAAGAGAAATCCTCATTTTTCCACTAACAAGCAGCATTCCCTATGCCCACAAAGAGCCAGAACTCAAGTTTTATACTGTGCCATGTTTATATACAGACAAGTTATTTTATGTCAATTAAATGGCTTGGGATCAGAACAAATAAGCTTTGCATTCAGAGATGTAATCCCACCTCTTCTCATTCTCCCCAGAATAAAGCAATTCTAATAACATTTAATAAGTGCCTGTGGTGTATCCCTATGTTTGTTTTGCCTGTAATCTCTGATGACAGGAAAAAAGCACATGGATCAAATCTTAACCTCCATTTCTGTTGACCTGTATAATTCACAGGTGACTTGGTCACTGATCCCGAATGATACACAAACAGACTATTGTGTGTCCTCATTCTACGGATGATTAGGTGAGAAAGAGAAGGAGACAATATGTGATGTCATGGAACTGCAAGTCTATTTGGGACAGTCAGTCAGAGGCACAGCCAATTCATTGTGCTGAACTTCTGTCACTCATTGCAGGTTGTGAAGCAAAGGCCTATTATCTCCCGTGCCACACAGCTACAAGGTGGCACATTGCACACAGGCAGGGATTGTGCATCTGCATAGCAAAATGGGTTTACAGAGCATCTCTAGAGATAGAGCCCTCTACAGATGATGTGCCACAACATACTTCTAGGAAGAATAAAAGACTTGTAGCTGATACAATAGCTTGAGAAATGACTATATTCAAGATCAAAAGGAGCTGAGCTGAGTGATGTCAAGGAAAGGAAAGCAGAGAAGAGCTGGGTTACTGAGGACAGGAGGAATAAAGGCTTAATCATCCAGGAAGGCTGAAAATCATATCATGAGCTGTCTCATGAGTGCCTGAAGTTTGCACCACCTCACAAGCAGTGTTACTCTTGTCTGCAGTATAGCCATAGGAGGCAATGTTGTGCATCATCTATGCATATGCTGCCACTTGCAGGGTAATTTACCACATGTTTGGGCACGTGTGGGGGGTAGTGATTTAAAAGTGCCTTTACAACGACCCCCTATACAGGCAGCAGGTGTGCTTACAGTCCTTTGTCTGCTTTGCCTCCATCTGCCTTTTTTGTACATACATGCACAGAAACGGTGGAAATTACAACCTGATCCCAGCAGCCTCAGCATCAATCAGAGCTCAGGCTGAAGCAAGGCACTCCTGTTCTCTGTTCTGTTTCCAAAATGGCTTCCTTTTAGCCTAATTTTCAGAGGTGACTAGTGACGTTGATCACGGCACTGATGTGCCAAAGGACAAATCCCTTGCAATTTCCAAAAAATAGACTGGTTTAAATAATCTATCATCTTTTGAAATTTTAGGCCACATGACTTGCCTAAATTGACACTTGTGCAGGTGTGTGTGTGTACAGGGACGAGGGAGGCGGAATTCATGTATTTATGAGAGGATACATTAGCCCACTCCTGAAATGGAACATGGAAACTGTCTGATTAAAAATAGAAGACTGTTCATCCACCACTAAAAATAACACTAGACTACCTCTTCCTCATGCAGCCACACAGGGGCTTAGGCAAGCTGAGCTAAGAAAAACTAAATTAGAAGTAAGAAAATGGAGGTAATAAGGAAAAACCTCCTGGAAGAAATAAGGTCACAAAGAAAAAAGTTCCTCAGGTGTTCATGTAGAAATGCTGGAAGCAAGGTAAAGATAGCAAGAGACCTCCTGTAACTGCACATAAAGAGATTTTACTTTATGGGTGAGTGAAGCAGAATGATTTAAAACCTTGGAGGAAAAGGACACGTAAGAAAAGAACACAATATTGAAGCAGAGATTGTTGAATGTCTAAGGTTTTTGACCCACTGTCAATCACCAAGAAACAGAAAAAATAAAGTACAATAAAGGTTGAATTGATTCATACGTGTAACCAAACAGGAAAATACTACCATTCTTCACTGAGCAGATGTTGGCCAAATGTCATTCAAACAAAACTCATCTCAGGAATATTAATTTTCTGATTCCTATGCAAAATGAAACAAAAATCTTCACACTTTCTACAGAGTTTTCACCTTCTTCTTTATGAAATATAGGAATAAATAGAAGATATCTGAAGAAAAACAAACCTCATTTGGTTTGGAAAAGTAGGGGAAATGTTTTCCCTCATGTGCTGTCTCTGGTTTTGGGGAGTTTATTCCAACCCAAACAGTTATAAATTAAAAATAATCACATCTTTCCTCTTTAGCACCGTCCTTATTGCTCCTCTTTTCAACCTGTGAAAATAGGTTTAGAAGAACAATGGAAGCAAGGAAAATAAGAACTAAATATATACCCAGAAGAGTTAATTCAAAGGTGTTTGGATTAATTTTTCATAAAATGAGTCAATGTAAAAGGAAAGCAAAAAGAAAACCAGGTACAAGAAAGAAAGAATAAGTTTTCCTCATAATTATGAATGCTTGAAGTATTACAGAAACAGCAATGAAGCTACAACAGCAGCATGTGAAAGAATTTTTATCAAAGATGAAGATACTACAGTTTTGCAAGGAAAGAAACCTCAGGAAATACTAACACCCAAATGAAGGGTATCATGTTTAGTATGCCTCTTCACATGTCAGCCAAATATTTTGTTTCAAAGTTTCGGAGGAGGAGAGAAAAAATTTTATTTTGCAATCTTTTAATATGCATATTCCTCTTAAACAGAAATCTTGCTATATAAGCTGCAGATCAGGAGGGTTGTCATAGGTTAAGGCCAAAATAAGAAACTTGCAGTGTTTGGGGCTTTGAATGATATGGATTGAAACATCTCAAAGATTCTTTACAAAAGATTCCAAAGATTAGAAAATGTTATTTTCTAATAATAATTGGTGCATAAATTAGAAGCATCCATATTGAATTTCAAATTATACAGTCATTCTAAAACAATATTAGAGGAAACTTAGCAGTGAATGCAGATACCATTGCTACCAACAGGGGAAACTCTACATGAGCTTAAATTAGTGGTTAGGAATATAACCAGTAAAACTGTAATAAATAGATCTCAGTCTAAAAACAAAAAACAAATTCCAATACTATATTACATACAAATCTGCATGCAAATACACACAGAAAAAAGCATAACTTTGCCTAAACTTAAAACTAAATATGCTTCAACAAATAGCTATTAAACTTGCCCTGAAAGAGGCTGCTCAGAGCAGTTGAGGAATATCCATCTTTGGAGATATTCAAAAACCATCTGGATGTGGTCCTGAGCAACCTGCTGTAACTGACCCTACTTTAGCAGGGGGGTTGGACAGGGTGACCTCCAGAGTTGCACTCCAACCTTAGCCCTTCTGTGATTCTGCAAATCTCCTGGGTTTTGTCCATTATTCTCATTCTTAGTGCTGCTTGCCATTTGAAATTCTAAAGCCATGGTATTCAAGCCCTCATCAAAACTTAATTCTCTTAGCAGGTCACTTCTGGAAATATCAACTATATTACAATCACTGCTGGAAATCCTAATAACTACAGAAGAGCATTTTAAAAAGGGTGTGGGCTGAAAATAAACTGGCAACTGAATTGATCAACAGTATATTTCACCTTTGAACTAAAGCCTAGAATTTTCTTGATTACCTCCAGTAAGTTGCCAGTAGAAAGCATGGCAGACAACTAGTATGTCTTATATTTTATATTTTATTCTGATTTCCCACAGGACTATGTAGAAATAAGTGTAAAAAATATTTTTCTCTTTGTGAAAACTTCTTCCCTGAGCAATAATTCATGACAGTAATAACATAAAATGTTATCTCTCAGATACTTTTCCACTTAGTTTTGGATCCTACATTCAGCAAGCATGTTTCCATATCTACTCTAATATGACAGGAATAAATTCTCTAAGTGATCTAAGGATCACTTTAGATTTATGATATATAACCATCTCCCAGTTTTCACTGAGGGGTTGAGATCACTACCACAGTCAAACTAAACACAAACACAATTGCCACTCTACTTCAACTAGAGAAAAATTAACATGTCAGTGTTCATTATCTCTGTTCTCAAAGGAGCATGTCCATTTTTATTGGCACACAGAAGAGCTAGGATGACAAACAAAATAATGTCCCATGAATACCACCAGGAATTCACCACTCCATATCAAGTAATGTGACAATCCAAACCATGGATTAAAAACCAAGATGCTGCTTGTAAGAATAATTTTTAGCTCATTCTGAATATCATTGTATTTCCCAATCTGGCACCATGAACCATAAATAATCCTATCACTTATTAATTACATTTTCTAACCTAGTCAAGAAGAATCCTGCAGTGTGAAGCAGCAGATCATGAATAAATGGTTCATTGAAAAGCAACTCTCATTGCCAAGTAGTTGTAAATTAGGGACTTGATAATTACCCACTTTAACCTTTTTAAACAGGTTCCTCTGAAAAGCTCCAGGATGGGTATTTTATTATAACAACTCTGACCTCCAGCACACAACAACACAATTAGTTTTGCATTATGACAAAGGGATGCTCTGATTAAAAAAATACTGTGTTACCTTATGTTATAAAACATACAATACTTGTGTGTATTTGTGTACACCACACACACATATACACACATGCATATAACCATAAAATGCTCAGCTACTGTGTACCAAATACAGCTATAAAAGACAAAATAGGCAGCTGACCTGCAACAGTTTTGGTGTAGCCACAGTAGTACTTCACAAAATAAACATGTTTACAGAAGTAACCCATGTATTGCCCCCGGATCTGTTGATCATATAAATTAAGATTAATTAGCCAGTGGCTGCCCGAGGGGTAGAGGGTTGTAAAGGGAAGCAGCTGGTGCAGGAGACTATAAGTCTTCACTCTTCATGTGGTCCTATTTGAGACATTCTTTGCTCTGTTCCAGAGGTCATATGCCTGTAAATACAGCATTACAGTGGCTCTTAGACCTGTGCCTATGAGTATAGCATTAGGTGACCTCCCAGAATACATCTTCCAGTTTAATTTCATGCAAAAAGATTCAAATTCATGTGGTAGGGGACTGCTCTATGATAGCAACCACCTTGCATTACATGGAGCCCTAATGCTTATGCATTCAAATGCACACTGTTTAGTCAAACATAAACATGACAACTTTGTGCTAGCAAGACAAGATCACACACCAGTTCAGTATCCTGATCCAGGCAAAGCTAACCAAACATCTGCAATGCTTTAAATCTAGAATTATTTCATGTACCCCAGCAAGTGACTGCCTGTAGCTTTCCCCATAGTGCTGTGAGGGTAACAGTACCATGCACTACCACAAGCTAGCTGAACCAGTAGTAGAGCTGTAGAACAGAAGGACAGCAGGGGAGAGAAAATTTAGCTCTTTCATGTCACTTTTCTCCTTTCTTCTTCACTGTAGCAGAATTGGCTCTAAAGGAAAGAAGACAGGACCATTTGCCCTAGCAAGAAAACAGTTAGCAGTTGCATACATGAACTTTGCTATTGGTGACAATAATTCTTTCTCAGTTTAGCAGCAGATCTGGAAAGAGTTTCATCGAGTTCTTTTAGGATTCAGTGAAGAAATCTGGAAGTAAATTTGGGCTATCAGCAAGCACCCCTAGCTACCTCAGCATAAGGGAAACGGCCAACACAATATCAGAATAAAGTTTCTACTCTGAAAACCACACAAAAATCAATAGGAAACTCATAAAACAGGGTAAACAGTAAATACTGGACAAAGTAAACAAATTAATTCTACCACAGAGTCTTCTCAAACCCCATCTCTGTCCATAATATCACTAGAATTTCTGCTACATGGAAAATCTTAATTTTGAACTTTCAATATTTCAGCACTTCTTTAAAGGATGGGAATAGAAACATCATAACCTGTATATTATCTTCTTCACAGAAATATTAGGATCAATACCTGTTGCAAGCAAAAACTTTGGCAGTTGGAGAAGTCATGTGATGTTTGTTATTGTTTGGTAAGGAAGTACCATGGTCTCAATTAATGAAAATATGGCTTGTGCATAAGTATCTTTCCTCTACCCAGTTAAAACTTATTAAGGGTAGAATGTCTTGGAACAGTGGCTGGTGGAAAAGCTCATTCCATACAATTCCCGTGCACAGTTTCAGATAATCAGGGTAGGTACTTTGAAATACATTTTGCAGTCAGTGTGAAATCAGTTCTTTCTCAACTAGTTATGATGTTCCCTAAGCAAAAATAACTTCCGTACATCCATTGCTGCTGCACCAGGCCTTGTGGACAAAAAAAGACCATATCTTGCTAACTTAATGTGGGCAGAGGTACTACATTGCTCCACAAAGCTGTATGTCTGTCTCTGCTTAATTGCTACCTAAGTTGCTTCAGAGTCACTTATGCCACTTCCTTTTTTTTCAAAATAATGAATCTCCAGTGGTGTTTGCACTCAAGACAAAATTTGATGAAGTGCAATGGCAAAGTAAGGGTTTCTTGAGTACATAACTTCCCTTGGCCAGGCTGCAGCGTGAAGCTTGAATCACAGACTCCATGTGGTTGTAGGCAAGGGTGAATATGATGCATAAGGACCATTTGAGTACCCTGGAGCACAAAGGAATATTAAAAAGTACAAAAGAGGCTTACCTCTTTAAAGCTATTTGCTGACATAGTAACTATTAAAAAAGGACAAGACACGCTTTTTACTAGAGATAGACCCAGGACAGGTAGGAGAACACTGAGATTGTTTAAAATTACCACTGCCCAGGAGGTGATCATCCAAATATTTAATGACTGTTTGCCAGAGTAGAGTCATGGAAGTAACTGTCAACATTAAAAGCACACGTAGCATCAATATTTGTTTGTTTCTTTGGCTCAAAGACTGGAAAATGAGTGAATGTGTTTTTAATACATGTTATTTTTCCCACCTTCTCTCCACCCCTACCCTTAGGGATTTTTTCAACAAAGACACGAGTGGCAGAATCAGATTTAATGATGCCATTTCAGCTCTCACTCCTTTGGTAGTAATTATAAATGGTTTCATGATATGAAACAGGTGTTCCAGCATGGTCCATTGGGCAGCATGAGGAACATTTTGCTCCCTTGATGTCACTGTACATGATGTGTTCAATAATCGCTATTTTCTGATGGAGAATATATTTAGATGTACACTAGGTAGAAATTCAGCTGTTTTGTATGTTTTGGTTGGTCTATTGAGTAGGATCTTGTTTATTTTCTGAACTGCTTCAGGTTTTCCAAACTTCTGCCAAGTGATGGAAAATCATGCAGGAAGAATTGCTGTTTTAATTAGGTCACAGTGAAACTCAAAGGCAGCATCCATTCATGACAAGAAACAGATGACTTTCTAGAGTGTTTTCATTTTTTGAAAACCAAATATTTGATACTAAAATAACTGGAGTAACATATCCAAAGATGTCTCAAATGAGTATGGTTGTACATCCTTACATATGAATTGAGGGATGCAAGAGTTCATGGGCCTCAATGCATCTCAGCACTGGCTCATTCTGTGACCCACAGCTTGATGAAAAAAATTTCCCTTTTCTTTCACAAAACTTTGGTCTCCACCAAATACAAGCCTAAAACATAGTCAGAGAGGAGACTGTCCAATATACTCAGGTACTATTTGAACTATGTCTATATGCTTTAATAGACAAGG
>VZTY01021256.1:57793-129158 GCA_013400935.1 Turnix velox | reverse complement strand
CCCTTCCCTGCTGGTGTGAAATAGGAGAGTGGGTGGAGTGGGCTGATTGGGAACAGTTGAGGAGGGAAGGAGTCTCCAGTGGAGCCCAGGTGTGGGGGATTTGGGAGAAAATGGGCTGGAAAAGGGTTGGTGTGGGGCAGAAGCAGTAGATGGGGGGAAAAAAGGGGTGTGTGGAACCTGCCTAGAGGCAAACTGAGGGGAAAAATGGAAGGATTTGAGTGTTCACCATGAGGGTGGTGAGACACTGGAACAGGTTGCCCAGAGGATGGGATCCCTGGAGACATCCAAGGCCAGGCTGAATGAGCTCTGAGCAATCTGATCTGTCCCTGCCCATGGCAGGGGGGTTGGAACTAGATGATCTTTAAGGTCTTTTCCAACCCAAACCATTCTATGATTCTATGACTCAGCAAGGCTAGAAGGAGAGAAATAACCCTAATTAAAATATGTTAATTATACAAATGATAAAGAAATGGGTGCTGGCACACTAAAGAAGCAGCTGTAACAGAGGACAAGAGGAACACAAGGGCAAAGTCAGTGGTTAGTCTGCATAGCCAGCTATCAGTACCTGGCATTAATGAGGTGCAGCTTGATCCCCCTCCTATACCACAGCCTGTCTCCTACTTCTCTGGTCCTGCCATATCTGCCTCTTCTCAGCTTATGATCCTGGTGGGTGACACTTAAAGTCTACAGAAGGTAACTTAGTTACAAAGAGAGTTGAGCAGAACTTGTCAGAGAAATTATGTGAAACAGAGATTTATCATGAGTTTGGGTCAAATTCACCAAACTTGACAGGTAACAGTGGAAGGAAAATCAAGATCAACAGAATTTTTTTGCTTTAAATAATCTTTACTCTGAAATACAACTTGAATTGCTTCAAAAAATTGTTAAAAAAGATATTCTGTCAAAATCAGCAAGGCTCACTAAAACATTTGTTTCACCAGCGATAACTCTCTTCTTCCACCAGAAATTCTAACATATTTTCCTTCAGTACTAACTAAAACCTGAATCCTTTCCCCTCATATTTTCTATAGGTCACCCTATAAATATAACCCTTAATTCACACAACTTACTTCTCAGCCATGCTACACAGTACACAATATTTAAAGTGCTTGTAGCATGTAATTTCCCTTTATGTAAAGTCTGATACACAAGTAGCATTCATAATATTTCTCAGTTCACCTAGTTTAAAAAATCAATATTTAAGATATAACCATAAGCTGGTTAAATTGTAATTCTTCCTGTTACAATTAGGTATTTTGTAGGAGTCTTTTCCTTGCTACATAAATTTTACTAGTACTGTAAGCCTTGAAAGATAAAAAATCCCCACTTTCTTAATGGTTTTGTTAGCAACAGAAAAAATGTATTTAATAAATTTTGTTAAAAAAGCACATATATTAACATACATTTATATCACAAAATACACTGCAAGGGCATAAAATAATTACTATCTTTTAAAGCCCAGATAAATGGTGGAATAGAAATAAAGAATTTCTTCATATTAGAACCAATTACTTTCCACACATAAAAAAACTGCTCCCTATAACTAATTACCCTCTACTGTTTAATGCAGTCATTGGGAAATACGCAATTTTTAAGGATACATTAAGCACAGGCAACCTCCAAAGCAAGTTTCAAGCGCTATCAGAAGATGCCAGAATCTGAATTTTCCTTGAAAATAACAGTTAAAACTTGGCTCAGACAAAGTCAATTAAAAAATTCCCATTTTGGAAGTTCAGGTCCAGTTATGCTTTTGGCTGTCCTGGATGCAGATGCCCCAGTCACACCACACAGTGGATGAGTAACTGCCTGGGATGGCAAACAGACTTCCTGCAGTGAGGATGATGCGTGCTGGGAATCTCTCAGTTCATCTTGGTCTGAGACTCATGTCTCAGCTTTCATGTTGCCCTGCTTGTCAGAGCTGGGCTGTTGGTTGGATTCTATGATCTGAAAGGTCTCTTCCGACCTAGATGATTATGATCTTATGATCTGCAGAAGCTGATCTCTCCTTTTATAGTGGCTTTTAAAACACGGTTCATTGATTGTACATAACATGAAAAGCAAATCCATATGTATGGCTCAAATATGCAGCGTGTACAAAACGTCAGTGTATCAGTTGCTGAAACCAAATGCAATTAAATCAAGCACACAGACCATCTTCCAGCATAATTAAAAGGAAAAAAAACCAACTCAATGGGACAGAAAGAGAAATCCATAACTCTTTCCTTTTAAACTCTGAGTACCAAATACAATTTATAATGGAAAAACAACTTGAGAATTGTTTGTGCTCACTGAGTGATGGAAGGTAAACGCCAGGGAATTCCTGTGATAATTACAACAAGCAATGTTGATGAAGGTTAGAGCTGTACAAGTGTCTCTGTACTGCCAGAGCACTAACCTTGTCAAGCCTGTTGGCAGAGGGCAGCAGTTCCTGCTCTTCCATGTGTTCTGCCATTAGCTATTGATCACTTCCTATTTTTAAGCTTTGCACAAGTGGCAAATGAATAAATTGACAGCTTCATTATCTGACCGTCCTAGAGACATTCCCAAGGCCCATCCTCGAGGCGAAAAGCTGACTACAGTTGTACGTACAAAACTAAATGGGAGAAGCAGAATATCCTGAAACACTCAGCTATTTCTGAAACTGCCCCAACTCTTTCTGTTTGAGAGATTATGAAGATAAAAGGAGCCTCCAGCCTGCTCTTCATATGAAGAAACCCAGCCTACTGAATCTTTAGAACCAAATTCAGCACTGGAGGAATTGCATCTGAGCAGACATTCAAAGGTAAGTCTTTTGTTTGAAAAGGAAGACTCCCATTCTTAGTGAATATGGACCTGCAGCCTTTTAGGGATGGATCAGTCATCCTTCAAGTGAAGTGGACTCAGACAGACAGAAATCTCTTGGTGATGCCATTGCAGACCGTACCAGAGCACTCTGCCAGTGGAGAGAGCCCTGACTTCAGGGCTTCCAGAAATCTCAGGTGCCCCAAAGCACCCAGCAGCCAATACAATATAACTCCCCCCCAGCCAAGACCTGGGAATCCAACTCTAGCACAATTCCCAGAGCTGCCCTGGCCAGGCTGGGGAGTTTTGTAGAAAAGGCAGTTCAGCTTCTTCACAGTCAATCCGCAGAGTGGCATGTATGCCACTTTTCTACCTATTCCCTATTCTCTTTCAGGCTTTTGAAAGTTCTTACTTCCTTTTGTTCAATGAGTTGGAAGTTTTACCATGTGCCATTTGTCATTTAAATGTAGCTTCTTTGTTTTCTTTTTGGAAGAAACAAGAAAGCAGAGTATGGCAGTGTTTTAACCTCTTCATCTCTACCTGAAGTTCTTTCAGAGACACAAGTGGAAGTTTACGCAGGGAATAGTTTCCCTTCCTGCTGCCACAGACATTGGCATCACCCTCAGGGCAGCTCAATGGTTAAAATCTGCTCTAACACTCTTTTTCTGGGGCTTTTTTCCCTCTTGTCCCACAGCAAGCAACTGCTCAAAGCAACAATTTCCCACCTGGTGTACCGAAGCCTTAGGAACTTGCTGATATGGACTAAGGGCAAGAAAATTGCTCTATTTGTTGAACTCCATGACAGCTGGTAATTGTGATAAAAAAATTCACCTCTTAATGTTAAGGGCTGTTCTGTGCAGTTAAAAAGTAGCAGGGTTTAAAATCTCATTACTACAAAGGCATGGCAGAGCAGACAGCAAGCTGTTGTACGGGGCATGTCCACTCCATTGAAAATCCTAATTAATTACCATTTGGTAGCTCTCTTGAGTGTAAGGATCCACTAGATTAAAAAGGAAATAATAATTTTGGTAGGTAGCAACAATTTTATTTATGTGCATGCACTGCACATAGAACAGGAGTTTTGTGCTTGTACTTCCTGGTTCTATAGGATTTTTCCCTGCACGTTTTGTTTAGGTCGAGGAAATTCTCTAGGACTGAATAGAAGACAATGTCTGGAATATCACTGTAAATGTAATGGACGAAGTAAATTGACAGCAGCTCCAACTAAATTACAGTTTAAAAGACAAGGGAAGGCTCAAGGGACATCAAACAAAGGAAACTCTAGCTGACCAGCGCTCAGGTAAAATTGAATTGGAAATGTTCCCTGACTGATTAACATAACAAAAGTCCCAGTGTTTAAAAAGAAAGTCATTCTGCAGAAATAAGAGGGGGGAAAAAAGGAGAAACTGATCTTCTTCCAAACATACAGTTATTCTAAAAAATATACATTCAGGGGAAGATCTAAAATACTAGTATGAATAAGGAGTTCTCGAAGAGTTTTTTTAAATTTTGTCACTCAGAAACATATATAATTTTTTAACAGAAGAATATGATTTGAAAATTTCTCCACTTATAATGATATCACTCAGAAATATATAGAATTTTTTAATAGATGTATATGATTTGAAAATTTCTCCACTTTCATACAGTTTATCAGAGACACCGTACTTAAAGATTTAGAATTAGAATTCGGTAAAGTAAATATTTTGAAAGGACAAGAGTGAGGCAACTAAACATGAAAGTAAATGTGTACAATTCTATTTCTGAAGAACATAGTTGTGAAAAAAGGGTTATGAAATTACAACCATTAGGAAAACCATCCATTCTTCTTTAACATGCATTTGGACTAGTGAGGGCCCTTAAAAGGTAACAAGGTTATTTTTATTAGTCTCATCTCCTGAGTACATAAGAAACAGAGATAAATATTCATGTATTTAAAATCAAATTATTTTAGTGTTTACCTAGTTAGTTAAGAGACTTGTGTATTGATATTGTACCTGCATGATTGGAGCATTCATGCAAGTAGATCACAGAGGTTCCTCATAACTTTTGCTGTCACAGTGTAAGGAAAATCTTGTCTTGCCGTGGTGTTGTTGGTAGCTGATTTTTTCATCATCCCAAAATTAACCATGGGACATGACACATTTCTTTGCTGCTTTGTTGGTAGTGAGAGCACCCTTGGAAGGAGCTGCCAGAAGCCAATATCCTCTGAGGCTGGAGGAAACTTGAGGACACTTCTCTTTTTAAAAGCACGATTTAGCATTCACTGAACCCTGCCAGTTCTTCCACTGTCTTTCCTCTCTGTCCTCCAGCCCTGAGGCAGGTAGATCACCTATAAGTGCACAGATTAAATCTTGCCTTGACTTGGATCTAGAAATAGATCCAAACCTGTGAAACAACAGACACAATTTACTCAACAGACTCAACTGAAATTAATTAGTGCCTCTTGCTATTTAGTTATTGTTATCAAGTCTCTAGTTTGACCAGGATCCCAAAAGCATTGCCTCACTGAGAATAATGGTGGTCTAGCAACTAGACACAGAAGAATGACTGCTCAGAAGCACATGAACTGAAGAGCAAATGCATGAAATTATGATTTATCAGGTTTTGCTGAAATGCATTTGTTTCTTACATGAAAATACCTGAAAAATATTTAATGTACATGAAAGTACAAGAAAATGTTCTTTCCTGTGAGACAGATTAAAAAGAAAAGAATACTAATTATGACTAGCTAGGTCAGATAGATCTTCCAGAACAGGTGGGCCTGTAGATTTTGTATATCCTGCTTGTGTGGCTATACTGTTGCTGTATCTGTTTGTCCTCTCTAGTTCATTTTAACTCTTCGGCAAATGTCAGCTATCAAATTTGATACAGAGAAAGTCTCCGTAAGTTCCAAGACCTCAATATTAGATGTGTGTGACTTCTTAGTAACACATTTTTGAGTCAGAAGTGAGAGAGAATGGTGAGGGCCACTTCTGTGACCTACAGAGGACAGGCAGAGGAAACAAATCAGAGCTTCATTAGCTGCCCTACTCATAAAAATGCAGGGTTAATTAATTTAATTTACTCTCTAGTTCCTCCATTTAATGGGTGGATGCCCAGGATGAGAGGCAGTTGTTGGAATATAGTTGACCAGCACAACTCTAAACCCTCAGATTTCTTAATCACAGAATCCTGCAGCTCTTCCCAACAGGTACAGCCTCCCAACAGCTACAATCAGTATTTGCCAGCCTGTGGTGGGAGTATTACAAACCCTACAGTATGTAGAAAGTCACCTTGGTCCTCCTGCTTCACAAGATGGTGATTACTTCAAACAGCCACATGCACCACTCCCCTCCAACTTTTAGAGGAGCTTAATTTTCACTGCACAACAGTCTCCAACTCTGTAGCCATATATTTGACAACTACATCTGGTACAGCAAACAGCATAACCTCTCCATCATGTCATGTCATTGAGCAATAAAACTGTGTGCTAAAAGTAAACTTTCAAATACTAAATAAATAAATAAATAAGATATACAGAAAGCATACTTGATAAATAAATTGTACTTTGCTATTGAATTGTTAGTCAATAGGAAATGTTAAATAGTATGTTGGCATGGCAAGTGCAGAAAACTGCATATGGGGAAGAAAAGGATGGAAGAGAGGACATGGTTCTGTAGAACCAAGATGACACTCGAGAGAGGATTTGAAGCCATGTGCTATCTATCCATGGGATGTGCTTGAGGAGGGGACAATAAAGAAAAGTGAAGGGTTAAAAACAGGTTTACCCTGCCTGTGTTACTCAGAATATTTTGACTACATGATACAGCCTTAAAGCTGGATGATCCTGGAAAAAGATTTTTATGCCAAAGCCTTAATAAAATTATTGTTTAGTAAACAGCTATGATTGTGTTTGGTGCCTACATGATGTACTGGTTTTATCTAAAGAGTAAAAATTCTGTTTTGTAAAAAAATATTTTCCTGAAGTATCATTTTGAAATTAATTCTCTCTCAGACTTTCAAACAGCATTTGGCTGGAAATATTGAGTAATTTTTGATCTTTGTCTTCTTCTTCCATTTTCCAGAAATTTTTCCCCTCTCTGGAAAGAGGAACTTGTACGTGCAGGTGTCCACAAATCCTCTCAAGGGTCTGATTTGCTGACTTTGCTCTGGGGCACTTTTAATTTGGCCTTTATAGCATGGTTTCCTTTTAGTACAGCTGGCAAGCAAAGTGAAGCTGAATGGTCACCATTTTATTTTGCATTATGATTTTCATGGAGGGGAATATGGTGGATGCTTCTGCTGGCATTTTGTCCTTTGGGTGCTTCCAAGTATGTACACTAAGACTGCACAGGCATCCAGTATGCCTGTAGACACTTGCAGAGCAGAGCTAAACAATGAAATAGTTCAGACATTAATCACCCTCCTTAATTATGCATTTTCTTCACAAATAACCATTCTTTTCTGTTGCTCACAGAGGATGGTGTGTGGGAAATATGGGGAAGACACTGGGAGATCTGTGCTGAGATGAGATCTCTGCCATCATCTCCTGGCTCACCACATCCATGTGGAGGTATCATTTACCTTTAACAGCAGTGTATTTTAGAAAGTCTTAATTCACTTCTGTCAGGCAATCAGATTGTTGCAAAATACATAAATTCTATATACAAATACCATCAGATGATGCAGCAGGCAATCACTGTGGTAATTAATCCCACATTTTTATAGTTGAAGTAACAATTCTCATTTCAGGATAGAGTTTGAGTAAGAAGAGCCTATCTATATCTGTAAATGAATGATATCATTATTTTGGGAAATGAAAGTTTAAGCTCTGTAAAACATACAATCCCATGGAGATCTCAGCAGAGGAACTTGTACGTGCAGGTGTTTAATGTGATAAGGTACGTTACCATTTATCTGTGTACTTGCAGACAAATATTAACATAGTCATGAATTAAGCTTTTAATCCCTTTTATTATAAATTGAATATCTTTATTTTAACAAACATCAACAATGCACATTATTGTGCTCCAAACTATTCATTACTATTCCCCACAGTGTACCATTACATGATACGCCATAATACATGTGTTAATATAATGCCAAGCATCTGCTTGAGTATTCCATAGTATATTTCATTCTCTCCCTCTCTCTCTTTTTGTTTAAACAAAGAGGCGATCTCACAAAAGGCACTTTTTATATAGGAAACCACAGAGTGATTCAGCTTCATGCTGGAGAAGGACAGTAACACAGTATGTGCCATTTTCTGATGATTCAGGTCCTAGTTCCTAGTCTTCAGATTCCCTGACAGCAAGAAATGGGCTTGGGAGCAAAGAGAAGGAACAGGGAGATATGAGGAGGTGGATTGCTCTGATAGTGCTCAGTGAGGGTCATCAAAACTATGTGCAAGTGATTTCTAACTGATGGCTAGATGACTTTCCTTAGAGCTGCAGTACCAGGACCTGAAGAGAGCAGTGTTTGCTCAAATGAGTAATAGCATTAACTTCAGAATTAAATCCTCAGGAAAATGAACTTCACATTAAAAAATTCCAAACCCAACAATCAAACAAATCAACAAACCCAACAATGCAACTCCAGGCAGGTGGGAAAATAACACCCCAAGAATCATAATTTTGAAGAAAACAAAGCAATGTTTTATATTGCATAGCACCTGCCAATTGTTTCCTAAGACAGCTGAGATAAAGAGAGTAGCGTGGACAAAGCAGTGACCTTCATTAAAAATGCTGGGGGACAGTTTAAGAGAGCTGCACTCCCAGAAGTGGGGAAAAAAAGACTTTCTTTACTCCTTGGATATCAGCCCAATGGAATCAAATGAGACGATCAGAGTTTAACGGGAGAAGGAGAGGGACAGGGGAAGGGGAGGAGAGGAGCAGTGTTCAAATTATAATAGGACAAGAATGATAAGAAAAAATAAATAATACATTNACAAGAATGATAAGAAAAAAATAAATAATACATTTTGATCATGGGCTTGTGTTTCAGCCTCCACCCAAGGCCTGGTACTGAAAATATATTATCAGCCTTTGATGGCTGCAGTTTTTCTATGACTCAAACTCTGTGATAGCAATCTTGCAGCTATTTTGCTTGCAAGGGGATTTAAAAAAAAAAAAAGCCATTTGGAATCAACTATAATATTCAAGCAAATATTACTACCAACATAGAAACTGGTGCATTTCTATCTAAGCAACCAGCTAGTTTGCTTGTTTTTGTTTTCATAAAAAACATTTTTCTTCTAGTCAAGACTGCTAACAAAAATGACTAATGATTGTTACATTAAATGAAAGGTTGTTGTTCCAAACATCTTGTCAATTACTGTAAAGGAATTCTGCTGAAAACATATTCCAATAGTTCAAATAAATGGAGGCTAAGCAGCAAGAAAAGGGAAAATGGATGATGGTATACGGATTATGTTTTAAAAGCTGTACATTGAGTTTAAACAATTCAGTGTAATCTTCATTATCCCCCCAAAAGCCTTCTGATTGTTTTATTCCTTCAAATGTGCCCTATTTAAATATTTTTCAAGCTTTACACATGGTATCTATGTTATTAGCTCTGTAAAGTGTTTACNAATGAATGATATCATTATTTTGGGAAATGAAAGTTTAAGCTCTGTAAAACATACAATCCCATGGAGATCTCAGCAGAGGAACTTGTACGTGCAGGTGTTTAATGTGATAAGGTACGTTACCATTTATCTGTGTACTTGCAGACAAATATTAACATAGTCATGAATTAAGCTTTTAATCCCTTTTATTATAAATTGAATATCTTTATTTTAACAAACATCAACAATGCACATTATTGTGCTCCAAACTATTCATTACTATTCCCCACAGTGTACCATTACATGATACGCCATAATACATGTGTTAATATAATGCCAAGCATCTGCTTGAGTATTCCATAGTATATTTCATTCTCTCCCTCTCTCTCTTTTTGTTTAAACAAAGAGGCGATCTCACAAAAGGCACTTTTTATATAGGAAACCACAGAGTGATTCAGCTTCATGCTGGAGAAGGACAGTAACACAGTATGTGCCATTTTCTGATGATTCAGGTCCTAGTTCCTAGTCTTCAGATTCCCTGACAGCAAGAAATGGGCTTGGGAGCAAAGAGAAGGAACAGGGAGATATGAGGAGGTGGATTGCTCTGATAGTGCTCAGTGAGGGTCATCAAAACTATGTGCAAGTGATTTCTAACTGATGGCTAGATGACTTTCCTTAGAGCTGCAGTACCAGGACCTGAAGAGAGCAGTGTTTGCTCAAATGAGTAATAGCATTAACTTCAGAATTAAATCCTCAGGAAAATGAACTTCACATTAAAAAATCCCAAACCCAACAATCAAACAAATCAACAAACCCAACAATGCAACTCCAGGCAGGTGGGAAAATAACACCCCAAGAATCATAATTTTGAAGAAAACAAAGCAATGTTTTATATTGCATAGCACCTGCCAATTGTTTCCTAAGACAGCTGAGATAAAGAGAGTAGCGTGGACTTTTATGTGACCTTCATTAAAAATGCTGGGGGACAGTTTAAGAGAGCTGCACTCCCAGAAGTGGGGAAAAAAAGACTTTCTTTACTCCTTGGATATCAGCCCAATGGAATCAAATGAGACGATCAGAGTTTAACGGGAGAAGGAGAGGGACAGGGGAAGGGGAGGAGAGGAGCAGTGTTCAAATTATAATAGGACAAGAATGATAAGAAAAAATAAATAATACATTTTGATCATGGGCTTGTGTTTCAGCCTCCACCCAAGGCCTGGTACTGAAAATATATTATCAGCCTTTGATGGCTGCAGTTTTTCTATGACTCAAACTCTGTGATAGCAATCTTGCAGCTATTTTGCTTGCAAGGGGATTTAAAAAAAAAAAAAGCCATTTGGAATCAACTATAATATTCAAGCAAATATTACTACCAACATAGAAACTGGTGCATTTCTATCTAAGCAACCAGCTAGTTTGCTTGTTTTTGTTTTCATAAAAACCATTTTTCTTCTAGTCAAGACTGCTAACAAAAATGACTAATGATTGTTACATTAAATGAAAGGTTGTTGTTCCAAACATCTTGTCAATTACTGTAAAGGAATTCTGCTGAAAACATATTCCAATAGTTCAAATAAATGGAGGCTAAGCAGCAAGAAAAGGGAAAATGGATGATGGTATACGGATTATGTTTTAAAAGCTGTACATTGAGTTTAAACAATTCAGTGTAATCTTCATTATCCCCCCAAAAGCCTTCTGATTGTTTTATTCCTTCAAATGTGCCCTATTTAAATATTTTTCAAGCTTTACACATGGTATCTATGTTATTAGCTCTGTAAAGTGTTTACACGAAGTCTCAAAATGCAATCCTCAAGGCACTGTAATTTACAGAGAAGCTAACACTGTCATAATAACATCTTTATCCTACAACAGATCACAGCTTAAAGTAATATTGCAAAGTAAAACAAATCCCATTAAAGAAAACAGGACTGCCAGCAACAAAATTACAGTATGCTGAATCACCCTCATGAGAGCGCTACAGAAGCCAGGCTGTGACAGGGTGCTAAAGTAAAATGATAAAGCAAGTGGTGGGTTGGGGACTGAATAGGTTACAGACCCTATTAGACGTTCGGTATAGATTCTTTCACCTCTAGGTCACAGTGGAGAACAGAGACAGACTTCTATACATAGTAGTTAAAGCTTTGCAGGGGGTTTTGGAGGACAAACCACCCAAACCCAGGACTTAATGATCAAGTATGTATTTTTTCATTACAAGGAACAAGCCTCCACCACAACAAAAAGCTACACTAAGCAAATAGAATCATAGAATGGTTAGAGTTGGAAAGGACCACAGAGATCATTTAGTTCCAACTCCCGTGCCATGGGCAGGAACATCAGGTTGCTCAAAGCCCCATCTAGCATGGCATTGAACACTTCCAGGGATGGGCCATCGACAACTTTTCTGGGCAATCAGAAACAGCAGAAGCCTGGAAGGTGTCCAGGCTTGTGCTTCTAGATTGTAGTCCTGCATCAGTCAATTCTCTTCTCTATGAGCAGACTCCAACACAGTTCCCATGTTACTGAATTTCATTCCTAGAGCTGCTAATCAGCTGCGCTCAAACTGCAACATTCTAAAGACTTCTTGAGTTTCACTGCCCCAGTGCAAGCAAACAACTAGCAAGAAAGCACCACAGCTAACAGTGTAAGGGGATCATCAGGTTAGTACACTTGACAAGAATACCTGGCACAAACCCTTGACTGTAGAGGCAGGGTACTATAAGGCTTTTGATGGAATAAATGGAATTTCCAGTCTCTTTTGTGCTGTGTAGTTACATCACTTCTAGGGAAATTCTTAATAGTGTTAACCTGTCTCCCTATCATTCAATTAATTGCTGTAATTTTTTATCAGCTCAGGCTGTTATTCACTGCACCCTCTTTTTATGATTTTTTTTTTCACTACATTAGGAAGAATTTTGGAAGAAGTTGTTTTTAAGTATAAAACTCAGCGACTTTATAACAACTCCAGTAATTCACTTAGGACTGCAGACCAGGATTTTAACATGTTCATAATGTATTCTCTTACATCTTAAAAGGTTTTTTTTCTGATTTGGAAAGTCAAAGGAAATCCCACCTGCCTCGGAAAAACACAGATTTTTCATTTTTAAATAGTTTCTATATACTGCTTTCCTTCAAAGGCTTTCCCTCCATCTCATATAGGCACCATACATCCATAGCATAAAGAAGATCTAGGCCAGTAATTCAAAAGGACAATAATTGTACTTACAAGTGTGTCAAGAGGAAGTCAATATGGGTTAGGTTATCTTGACATTTCTATAACAAAATCACCATTATTCTCTTTTTCTATTATGGCAATGTCAAGAGGAACCAACCAATACTGGAGCAGTAAGGCGAAAATTGCTGAAATCACCCCAAGCCCAGTTTAAAAATGCTAAACAAGGTAGGTGAGGCAACTAATATTAACCTTATTTTACAGGCTGAGGACTCAAGGACACGAAGATCTTTTGAAAGCCTCACTGGCAGTCTGAGAGTCCCAGGACTTTCCAAGCCTCTCAAATTCTAACCTGTTGTATTGACACAAATTATTCTCAAGTTACTCTCGAATTTATTTTCTCAGACCCATCACTGCAAAATTTTGGCAAAATTACATTTGCAATTCATTCTTGGTTGCCACTCAGACCTGCATTGTTTGTTGTGAAAATATTCTATGTTCAAAAGTTCAGCTTCCTTTGATGAATCTTCTTCTGTGAAACATAGACATAGGTGATTATTAGATTAGCAAACAGAGATTGTGGAAAATCTGTAGCCAGCCAGGGGAAAAGCCTTAGTTCCAAACACTATATTAATGAAACAAAAATTATTACTTGGGCATTAAAAATCATTCCTCTGAGCCACATGTCTCAGCTAAACTAGAAGTAACCCAAACTTCCCATTTGCAAAATAACATTCAAATATGATCTGCTTAACCCTGAACTGGCTCCCTGATTTGAAATGGTAGTGTGAGAAGTTTTCATTGCCCCTTTATTAATGGAGGAAACTAATACTGTGATGAGCCTCAATAGCTAGCATGACAGAGCAGTTTGAGTTAGATAGCATGATTCCTGGTACTCATTACAGAGAGTTTTACACTATGATGCTTCCTTTACACAGACTTTCTAAATGACACAGAATTAGACCCATCTTTAACAGAAAAAGCTGTATTTTTTAATTTTGTACACAGAATTGAAAAAAAGCCAACTCACTAAAATAGAGTAGGATGTGTACAACGTACTTTGTCATAGGAAGGTGCATTTAACTTAAAAAATCTCATAGTTTTCCTAGAGCCAAAGTAAATTCTAATATATATAAACTGTCTTATACATTAATAAACAAAAAGACTTCAGGCTATGCTCATATTAAGCTACAACTGTGCCATCAGCAAATGAAAATCAATCGAAATCAATTTAGCTGGGATAAAAAGTCCCCTTCCCCTGCTGCAGCTCATCTGGCGTGCTAACAGCTCCCAGTGATGAAACAGGTGCTTCTAAATTAATTAGCCTACTGAAACACACCTTAAAATGAATTTCCCAGAACACCCTGGCAGTGAGCCATCCTGGTCCCACGAGCTGATCAGTGTTCTGTAAATATTGAGATTTGATAAAGTAAACGCTCCTCTGGCAGCAGATGGTTTGGAATGCTCTGTTGACATTGCCTGCGATTACTTGGATATGAAGACTTTGCTTCTCATAGACCTCCTTTGGGAGCTACTGGAGGACTTGATCCCCTCTCCAGCTATTTGCCTTCTAATTGAAAATCCTTATTCCCAGATGGAGCATAATGCTGCTGCTTCAGGCATCTAGTTCTGCACTGCTCGACTGTTGATACATGGGTAATTGCTTTCAGTAATGCAGGTTAAATGTGACATTTAGTGCTTAATAAAAATTATCAAGGCCAAAGCCGTTTATCATTCTTACACTTGGGCTGTCAGTTCTAAAGGAATTTTCAATTCATTTGAATCCTTGCTGAAAAGGCTAGGAGCTCCCTGTCAGAGGGGGGAGAGGCTGGAACCAAACTTGGGCATTTTCCTGCTTTATTTCTCAGATTTGTTTGCTAACAAGACCTCTTTAAAATTAACCCATCAAAGATGGCAACTGCCTGCCTTTGTACTTAGTATGTTGATGAATAATATATAATCAGCTATCTACACAAAGCACATAAACCAGATGCACCACACTGCAACTTCTGTGGGTGGCTGGAAGTTCTGGAAGAAATGAACCTCAAAAGAAACAGACATAGAGGAATGGAGTAATTTCAAAGTGTTTAAAAAGTAAGCGGGGACAAAAGCTTCTATTTTATGTCAGGCACTGCATATCCACTTTCCAGGAGAGTTTCCAGGATAGTTGTTGCAGTGCTCTGTTATTTAATTTTATTCTTTTTAAAAGATGATCACTCCTAACTGGGAAACATAGACTGTGGATTAGTGACTTGATAAGAGAGCTGCTGTAATCCACAAAAATTAGAAAGAACTGGTTCAGTATGAGGAGAGGCTGAAATCTGCTGTCTGAGTAGTAATAGAGCAGCCATAGCACTGCTTTCCAGTCTCACCATCAAAGGTTTTCATAGATGATTTTTGGGGAGGGTTTACAAATTAGTCATCATTACATGGGTAGGCTTATTCTCTAATTTAGAGATGAAGCCTGGCTTCTTCTAACTCTTGTCATGTTTTTTCAGAGAACTAAGTAGCTGGCTAAGCGACCTATGCTTCCTGCCAAAAACCCCAAAACCACAAAGCCAAACAACCCACTAAGTGATTTTTAAGACTTCTCTTTGTAGCAATCCAAAAGGAAAGAGATGACCTGACCTTTGTGCATCAACCAAAACTTGTAATAATCTCTAGATACTTTCACAGTTGGTGTTAACTTCAAGGCTGCAACCTGCCCCTTAGTGTGCAGTTTTCATAACTCCCAATTTCTCCTTTTGGAGAAGTTCCTTTTTCTCCTTATTTAATTCATTCTGCAAAGCCTGAGCTTCCTTTTCTCTATCTCCATTGCAACCAGTAACTCCTTTCCTTAGTTTTCAGAATTCAGTGCCTCTCATTTTTAATTCGTGATGTTAATTAGATTGTTTGCCTCATCAGAGAAAACACAAGAATTTTGATCTCACTTATGTCTTAGAATAAACTTACTGAAATAGAATTTCTCCTCTTTTGAGAAATTTCCCTATCAGACAGCCCATGCAGAAAGCCTGAGAAGTCAGAGAAGACTCATTTCAGCTAAATATGGCATCTAAAAACCGTAACTTCTTCTGATTGACTTTGAGAAGTTACGACTAACCTCCCCTCTGCCTACCACTTTTTTCAGGAGTAACTAGAACAATATCCATCATCTGGTGCCAAACACCTTAATTTGTTGTAAGCTTCTAGTACAAGTTTCTTCATGGGGGTACTGCTCAGCCAAAATATGTGTAGTGCCACTGGTCTGCCTTGTCTTGTTCTCCAGGAGTACCTATCACATACACCCCTCACATATATTCCTACATCTGGAGTCGCCCTTTACCAACCAACGCAGATGAATACTGGCTATAGGAGTATTGAGGAAACACAGAAGTATTCACCCTTCTTATAAAAAAGAGAAAGAGCCTCCACCATACAGCTCATAGGGAGGTCCAGGACAGATTCTAAATTTAGAAAGGTATCATATGGATCTCTCAGCACTCCTGCTGCTATTTACCTCCTAATTTATAAGGATTGAATTTAGCAGGAGATTATTTGCTGTAGACATGTTGCTCTTTTTCCTTTGTGCTGGAATACCACTTATTAGGAATTCCTCTGGGGAGAACAACTTTTAAAAAAATATAGTGGATGCTAAGTAAACTAATGGATAATAAAATGCCTTGCGCTTCAGGGACTGCTATTTAAAGACCAGCTTGGTATTTTATGTAAAATAAGTGCTGCAGTCTTGGGACCTAACCCCATATTTCTGCAGGATTGACTATAGGTAAAGCACTTTTTCCCCAGTAAGAAGAGGCATTTCTAGGAGTCATTAACAAGCTCCCACAGGACAAGTAGCCTTTCTTGCCACCAGACTTCCCCCAAAATTGTGAGTTTCTCAGTAAAAAGAAAATCAGTAATGAAGTTGAATGCCTCTTTACTACACAGGCGAGGATGAACTCAGTTAAATGCAATACAAGTGATTTTATATGAAAAAAATTTTTCTTTCTCCTCTCGTTTACAGTATGAATGTTTAACAATTAACTAGCTGAAGTTCATGTATTCTATTACACATTAGCTCATTTATGACTCCTGTAGGCTGTATGCTGTCTTGGCACAAGATGCTATGAAATGTTCTAGCACTGATGTCAAAGAGTGTTTTTACAAGTACTTTGACTCTCTTCAGAAACAGCTGAAAAAAAGTTGCACAGAAACCAAAGTAGCAAGCTGCACACAGCGTATTTCAGTGTCTACGAGAGGTGATGAGATTAACAGGAAAGTACCAAATCAGACCTTCCAAAGTGTCTGAGAAGATTTAGGTTCAAAACTAAAACTGGAAGCACTGGAAGCACCTGGTTCCAGGGGAAGGAGCCCTTATACCTTTCTCCAGGTGGATGCATACAGGGCATTATAATGTGTAAAGACAGTTGTAGCTGTCTTTATGGATACATAAACAACCTCTGGGTCTGGACTCTTTAGAGAAGAAGTATTAAGGGGGAGAGGAAGCTGAAAGTGTGAAAGTGTGAACGAGTTACTACCTCATCCTCTCAGAACTGTGCCATAAAATTTAAGTGATCAAGGGCCACCAGCAATCTCAATGACCTTAATAGTTAATTCAAACACTGAAAAAAAGAAGATTTACAGGTTTATCTTGTAAGAGTTATTCCCTAATATTCCTTATCAACTTTTCCGAAATGTTATCCTGAAGCTTTTACTTTATTCTCCGTCCTAAGCCTCTGACTCCTCAACTTTCTTTCCAGCTTCTCTTGCTTTAAAATTCAAACACAAAAAATAAAATAGAGTTTTTCTACTGCCAGGAATAGAAAACTAAAAGTAAGGGTTTGTTCTATTGTTATAATTATTACTGTCTGGCTTCTACCATGCTTGAAGAAATTTTTTAGTTCTTAAGTACTGTGAAAAGTCTGGAAAATTTAAAATACTTTTAAAAATCTAAATGTTGTTATAAGAAGGATCATGATCATTATAAAAGAGTGTTAATTATCTTTGGTCTATATTAAAATAGTATAAATATAATTATTCATCCCTGTGATAAAAGAAGAAGTTATTAATCAAAAAAAGACACTAACCAAGTAGGTTAATTGTACGGTCAGTAGAACGAAACCAAGAAAATAGAGTATTTTTTCAAATCTGTCAACAGCAAGTACTAAACAATAGCTGGAAAGGAAAGAAGAAATTCTTGGGGTTTTGTCAGTAAAAAACCTTCTACTTAGTATGTTTTTAAAGAAATAATTCCTCTGCATACTATGCTTAAAAATATGACTATATATAAAATGTTGCATGAAACTATTAGGTCTAGGAAGACATTCATTCCTTTAAATTACTTGTGCTAATTCAGAAGTCTCATTTTAATTATTGACCACTGTCTCTAGTCAAAGATATAAGTGATTGAATCAGAAATCTAGTGCTGAAGTTTCTAATATTTCAATAAGCCAAAGCTGGATAGGCTGGAACAAGCACAGGATACATTGGATGTACATACTGATCTCCACATCCATGACTACTTTACTAACAAACCAGCTTAAAAAATATTTTGGGAAAGGAAGCTTACCCTTACTCTATAAAAAATAGCACTTTTTTTGGAAGAACAAGAGAAAATGCCAGGAAAAAGCTCCTTCAGAACTGAAGGAGCCTCCTGGGATCACAAAAGTTTATAATAAAATAAAAGGCACAGGGAGAATATCTATAATGTAATGCATGTCTCAAGACAGGTCCTTGCTCACTCTGGAAAGACTTAAAAAACTCAGAATGATATTTTCAAGGGAAATTTGAACAACAATGTGGAAAAAAACCAAAATTATGCCTCCCTGTGATAAAATAAGAAGTTATTAATCAAAACCACACACTATCCAGGTAGGTTAATTGTATGGTCAGTAGAATGAAACCAAGAAAAGAGAGTATTTTTCCTAATCTGGAAAGGATTGTCAACAGCAAGAGCTAAACAATAGCTGAAAAGGGAAAAGTTTGGACTGTCTGAACTCAACAAGGGCACACACTATTCCTGCACTTTCAGTGTGTTAACCATTCCCATCCCAAACAAGAACCTCAATGGAACAAAGTGCTCATGTTGAGAGCTGAGTTCTAGTAAAGATTTTTTTTTCTAATATGCTGATTTAAAATCTCAAATGGCTAAATTCAGAGCACTGGACTGCAAAATGATAAAATAACACAAAGGAGGTGCCAGAAGAAAATTTTAAGTCAGTTACATAAGACAAAATAATTTGAAATGAAACTGAGTAAAGAATATACTCAGTTGTCATAGGCAGAGGCTTACTGACAGTTGTGTCATGAGACAAACATGAAGAAAGATGAAGAAAACAAAATATTTCATATAATAAAATAACCTGAAGTGCATATTTGCCATTCAGAAAACCTGAAGTAATGCTACAGTCTAAAAACTACCTAAAGCAAGCCATGTTTGACAATATATCTTCTTAGACCAACACACCAACCTATCTACAAAAAGTTTGTGTTGTCTACCCAGTACACCAAAGAGAAATTCAAACATGTAATTTCCCTCTTAGTTACACCTCTGAAATCCCAATTTATTGCATTCTTTGTTCTTCTATAAGATAGGGTTCCTCATGCAGCTTTTGCCATTCAAAAAAAATCAACAATAAACAAACAAACAAAAAAAACCAACAAAAAACCCAAACAAAACCTGACAGAAAATTGAGGAAAAATCTGTTGTTAGACCTGACTGTGCTGATGAGGGAAATTCCAATGTCCACTTTGCTGATGTCTTTACTTCAACATAAATATGGCTCAAATGTTTAAAGATGGGACAAGGAGGCAAGGTTTGGCAACAGAGAAGAATAGGTCAGGGCAGACTAGCAATATCAAAAGCAATATCTGAATTTTTTTGTGTCAAAGGTCATCAGGGTCTGTTAAAGTGCCCACCCTTTCCTCTGATGTTGATGATATGGAGTCTTATGACATGCTTAACTTCACCATGAAGAGTTTAATAAGAAACATAGACATAAAACTCTATGCTTTGTCAACCAATTTCAGATTTGTGCCAATTTATACATGTTGGAGCTTCATCTCTCTGATTCTGATGATTACACACTAACAAATGCACCACCATACTAAATGTTACTAGCACAATATCAAGTACATCATTACCAGGGAAGTGCAGTTCTTACTGTGGAGGCCAGGTTGCAGCAGCTTTACTGTACCATAGTTTCCAGTCTGTGTTTGTGTCTGTGGTTGCTGTACAGCACAACTTTTTCACATTTGATAGGTTTAAAGTGGTCATGAGCTACTTAAGGTCTTCCCTGAGTCAAAGCAGACATTCAGGATGAGCTGTACTTAGTGCAAGTTAATGTAGCAGTGGGCTGCAGTTAAATCTTTATGTTTCGAAATAAAGATAACATTCACAAAGCAAGAAAATCTTTCCTGCTGTGAACTTGAACTGAGGGAATCTCTGGGATGACAAATGCCCAGAGCTGAGGCTTACATGATGGCCTAGGGAAGGAATATCTAAGGCAGAAGCAGGTGAGAGTTGTGCAGCCTGCTCCTTCCTATCTCTCTGGGAGAGTGCACACTAGGGTAGAGATTTATGGTCCTCTCAAATAATCTCCTGTACCATGTTGCAAAGTTTCCCTTCTGAAGTTCCTCAGTCTGAGTTTTATCCAGTCTTCTAAAATTGACATTTTTAAATGTGTACCATCTTTCTTTTGCTTTTTGGCTGTTATTTTTTTCACTGAGAATATAAATAAACCATAGTCATAGTCATAGTCATCTAGGTTGGAAGGGACCTTTCAGATCATCAAGTCTAACCATCATCCCAACTCTTGCAAGCTTCATACCTGGACAGGGACTTGAACCCTTGACCCTCAGATTAGGAGTCTGATGCTCTCCCAACTGAGCTACACACCCAGGTTATCTAGGACTTTCTGTCACTTAGAGGACACAGAAAGAACATTTAATATATTATTCATCTGAAGAACAGACTGTAAGCATGTAAAGATGTATGGCCACAGCTTTCATGACAAACATCATTTTAGGTAGGTCATAGAAAGCCTAAGACTTTATTTAGCACAGTTTGTTAAATAAAGTAGCGAAAATATTGTACTAGGGATCTGGCAGCAAATATGAGTGCAATATGATGTGCCTTGAACAGCCTACCTAGCTCCCAGTAGACACCAATACACACAGGCCACTGGACCTAAGAAAATCCCTTCTGTACCAAGTAACTAGCTCCATGATATTACATTTTTTACCATCTCAGACTTACTAAGATACAGAATCACTAATTAAAGCACCACGAGGACCAGCTTCAAACTGTGGACCCCTTGATCGCCGATACCACAAAGACTTTGTTTTATATCCTACCTGGTTTTTTTAGATATTCCTCTAAATATTTAGAAAAATCTGAGTATGATTTGGTTTAGGATACAATGTAGCTTTCTTTGTTTGGCCCAGGTGCCAGAAATTGTGCTCAGAAGCACATGCATTTCAATAGTACAGACACAAACTTCAGCTTTTCTGGTAACTCAAGTGTGTTAGGTGAGCACGGGACTTACTTATCAGGTGAGCTTGCAGGATGAGTATATGTTGACAAAGCTCACTTCCTCTTATATCACAAAAGCCCCTTAGGATTAATTCCTGGAATGCACAATCCCTTGAACAATACAAGAGTTTATACTAAGATTGACAATGGGGCAGTGAAACAACCTGTGCCTTGGTTTTATTTCATTTCTAAACATTGCAATATCTTCTGAATACCTCCCTAACATCATAGAAGCCCCCACCAATCTTGCTTAATAAATATCACAGCATGGTGGGTTTTGCACCAAAGTCAAAATCCTACTGGGAAACAGGGAGAAGAACTGCAAACAGAATGCCTCGTAGTTCAAAACTTGGTACATAAAATATATAAGCTTTAGTTATCTCTGTTACAGACAGCTGCATCATAACCTTCTGCCATAGCTACAGGGTGAACTTGAGATTTCTGAATGTAACCTGTCACCAAGAGAGCTTCAAGTGTTGCCACAGGGGTTGGCACCCAAAGAGAGGTTAACAGTTGCTTTGTCACTTGAGAGGTAGATGTCTATAGTGGGGGAATCTGAAAGTTCAGGATCTACATCAGGCAAATGACACCCAAAGGAGGAGCCTAACAGTGGCATATGACAGATTATAAAGATTAATTTCCTTTTTTAAAATGCAATTGTTAGTTTTAATGCAATTGTTAGTTTTATTCAAAGAAAGCAAACTTTAAAATGAGATTCCTGCTTTGTCACTATGAACCCAACATTAGGGTAAAGCATGCAGCGTAATATATACAGTTAGCATTTTGGCTATTTCTCATCTCATTTGTTTATTAGTAATCATCATCTTTTAGTATTAAAACTAACAAATTAGTATGCTCTTCTGAAGCTGATGGAACAGTTCACTGTTTTGCTGAAACCAAAGTAAAAGCTCAATAAAAGACTCATAAAAATTTAAATAACCTTCACCCAAGCTAAATTTCTCTCCCTTCTTAGTGCAAAAGATATTTCCTCAGTCACACTCTGAGATACTCAGTTTCACCTAATGGATGTCTTTGATGTTTGTACATTCATCACAGAGACAAATATTTCCTAATACACAAATATTGTCCTATATAGTTCAGAAAAATATAAAACAGTGTTCCTTTAAGGAGTAAAACATATATAATCTACAATGTAAATAAAGCTGAGTTACTGTTGCTGTGGGAACCATAACTTTGAATATCCTTGCTATTGTACATTTAAATTCTCTACCATAATGTTGCATTAAATTTTTTTCCTTTTTTTTTGCATTACATTTATATCTAATGTGATTCCATTTCCCACTCTTTACAGATGCAGATTAGCTACTGTAATGTTCCTGATGCAAAAACTGTTTTTGGTAAATCATATCAAAATGTTTCATGGAACTCACCAAGAAGTGTTGATATATGGAAATTGGTCTTTTAAAAAATTGTTCCTAAAAACCAAATTGCATATTTTGAACGGCACCCTCCTTTTTCTATCATCCCTTCCCATATATCTGGAGAATTAAAGGGAATGGCACATCTGTGACATTTCAAAAGGAAAGTTCCTATTATTGCTGGTTTAAAGCTTATTATAAATACACTGTACAGCAAGTTACAGTAATCTAAACAAACAAACGTTACTAATAAAAGTTAACATCTTGCCAGATTTATCAGTTTTGCATTGATAATGAATCTTTCCGAGTGAACTGTAAATATTCAGATGTATGAAAAACCTGCGTAGTTTCAGAGCTTCTACAGAAGAAAGTAATTTCAGACTATAATTCATGAATGACCTATGAACCAATGATTGACTGTAAACTTATTATAGCATTGAATGTATGCATTTAAAACACGTTGCATGGTATAACTTCCACTGCAAACAGTCTCTCCTTTGTTAGAGAAAACCTTTGGAAATTTTCTCTCTCTAATCATTTCCTGCCTTTTCTCATAGGCTTCTTCCAGTTCAGAACAAGATAATGACAAATTAATTCCAGCTAAGAGTCAAATTTTTGAGGTACTACATGGAGTATTTCTATAATTAATATAATTGTAATTATTGAGATTAATGTACTTATGGACAAATAGAGTAGATTCTAGAGACAGTATTATAAGAGTGCCCATTAAAATCAGGGCAGAGCATAGATCAATAGTACTTAAGAGACTGGTTGCTTTCAAACAATTCATAGGAGAGAGGTTAAATTATATCAATAAATTATATTATTTCAATGAACGGTACTGGTAACAAAAGTTGAGAGCACAGAACTGAATCAGCTACTGCTTAGCTCATACTGAAATATTTTTCTCTCAGGAAAAAAAAAATCTTAAAAAGTTGTGATTCTCCGCAAATGAGGCAGAGCAGCTAAAAGCAGTGTTTTGTTGCTGACTGTAATCCACCAGGAACTGCTCCATACTTCCCTTTCTGAGGCATTGCATTTGCCACTGACTACTAATGTAATCATCTGGGTCTTTAGGGTCCCATCTACTTGCCCAAAACCCATTGGGCAGGAGTTCTTCCCACTGGTTTAAAGTCCAATGATATGCAAAATAACATTAAGCAAAAAAACCCCCCGGCTTCCAGAACAGGACTCTACTTGAAAACCTGATGTGGATGTGTAAATATATGGAAGTGCATATGAATGCATGCATGCATATGTTTATACATCACAAGGCACACTGAGTACCTAAATAGAGAGAAAGCTACAGACATGTAATTGAAGTGATTATTAAACAGAGTATACATAGAAAAGAAATGAGTATATGACAAACTTCTGTAATTTAAAATTGATCACAAGTCATTCTTAGAAGATCCATTTATTACAGTGTCTTGCTAGCTCTGACTTATATTTATAATCTATCAAGCACTTAATCAAAACGTTACACGGCTTTGACAGAGAACTTTCCTATATTCTACAGGATATGACTGTAAAATGTCTTCCTTTCTTTGACTGGATGATTGAAAAATCAAGCTTTGAAATTTTATTTTAATAACATTGTTAGAGGTCTGTGTATTTCACTTCATTGTCAAAGTCTAATAGAATAATAAACCTTGATATTTCATCAGCCTTAAGTGTTTTCTTTTTTCTCTCTTTTTTTCCCCCTCACATAATGGCTTAAGGATTTTAGTTACTTAGTAGATTTAAATTTTACTCTTGGCATCTTTATTATTGATTCAGGCATCCTTAACCTCCTTGAACATGCAGAGACATCCTTTCATACATGTATAAGGTGGAAGTTTGCACAAAAGCTCCATCTAAAACCAAAACATAATCACTTTCTGGAATTTGTTTAAGTTCCTCTGCTTTGACATTGACTTTATTTCAGCAGATATTAATAAAACAATGAGTGTAATCAATGAGGATAAATAATAAATGATACACTAAAGTTCCTCTGAAAACAACCCTCAATTACAAATAATTCAGAGGTAAAAAAATTACAACATAACTTTACAATCTAATCATTATTCTTTTTGAAATGTCCAACTCAAATGCTCCTTCGAGATTTGTTTTCTATGTGTAACTTTTAATAATGACTGCTAAAAAGAATAAAAATAAATCAGAGTTTCTGTTGAGAGCTTAAGATATTTGCAGATTGGTTTAATTTCCATTACGTTAGAGCAACCACTGAAATATAGAACTATTTTTTATTTGGTTGGGGAGTTTTGTGGTGTTTTTTGTCTAGGGTGGATTTTTCTATTGATTGGTTTGATTTTTTTGTGTTTTAATTTCTCTAATTTACTAAAAATTAAATTCAATGTCTAAGTATTACATTTTTTACAGCTGTAATTTTCATCTGAAAAGTCAAAATATCTAGTCCCTGGTTTATATCTCTGAGTTTTGAACTAGGGAACTATTGTTTGTCTTGCTTGTTTCTTTCTTTTTTTCTTACTGCTATTATTCTGAGAAAGGGGAAGGAATAAGGAACTATTTTCTGACATATGCACCTATGTACCCTGACAACCATCTGAAACAGAAACCAAGGTGAATGATGGGAAATGCAGGTGACAACAGGTATATTTTTGCATTTGTCATAGAGTAGATCTTTAAAGAGTGCATACATTTCTTCAGGGGACTCTTCCAAATCAGAGACTGCTTTCTCCGTGAACTGCAGGAGCAGGAGGTTCAAAAGGACTTTAGCACAATCTGAGGCTGTAAATATTGTGTAATTGGATCACCTTTGCTTTAACCTTTTAGTTCTCACCAATTCCTGATTCATGTGCTTTTTTGTGTCCCTTTCCACGGCAAGGTGAAATATCTGTCCCAATTTGTACCCTGCAGCCTGACCTCTGATCTAGATTGCTCACTCAGAATTCAGTTCCAAATGACTAGTGTTCTGTCAAGCAAAATCTACATAATCTGCTGTCAAAGACTGTCAAACAAATGGTTGACTTCATACACCCCATTTCAGGAAGATGATCAAAACATCAGAAAGAAAAAAAAATAAAAATCCTTTCTTGGGCTCAAAAATATGATACAAATACTGAGAAAATACTCTGTAAATGAAAGAAAGGTTTGGAAGAGTAAAAGTAAAATTATTTCTGGGAGGATGTAAATAGCTACAAAATCCTGAATGCGTGCTCTTAGTTTTTACTTCAGTTGTGAGAAGAATTTTTCCTATTTCAGATTTGAATTCTGGATATTTTTTATATACTCACATATATAAAAAAAAAGAATTCTCAGATCCAGAGTATAGTGAAATTAAGCATGAGAAGGGGTACTACAAAGCAAGCAATTATATGTGATCCAGCAATTGCATGGGCATAATTATTTAAAGTCTAAGGTCTTTGTTTAAAAATGTCATCAAACTAGTTGATTGAATATAAGCCACCATTAAAAATAAGCTTACATATTAGTTTTCCTCAGGGGAAAAGGAGCAGTTAATACATTCATTTCTAAATGTAATTACATTTCCAGTGCTATGTGAGTTTTATAGAATAACTTCTATCTTTGTAAATAATTTTCTTTTGTTCTTGTAACTAAGTTCTTTGGAATGCTAAATGAAGAAGATGCAGCATCCTCCATTCAAACCACATCCATTAGAAATTATATATTTTTGCTTTCTAAGAGCTGAACATCCTTTTCATACCTGAGGTTGGTTGTTGGATTTTTTTAGTGGCTTTATAAGTGGAACAATTTTACTTCATTCTTCCTCTGCATTTTTTATTATCATTATTAAACCTTCACATATACTTTATCCTTGCCCTGAGAAACAGCAATTCACTCTGCTAAAGGTAATGTGCTCTTTTGCCTCATTATAATAAACACCAATGTTTTTACAACTGCAACAGTTCTCCGCCAGTATTAGCATATTTTGGCTGAGGTATTGTTTTACTGTGACCTGTATAATAAGTGTCACATTAGCAACACAACAAATCAAACGTTTGTTAATTTCCCTCGCTTTCCCACACAGCTGCTAGTGTTATCGTGTCACCAGATTTTAATTAATATGATAAGTAACACTTGCAAGACAACAGGCTGATTTTTTCCCCCCCGTGTGTGTCTCTCTGTGCACACGTGGAGGCCAGAAAAAGCAGCAAATAAGAGACTTTTGTGGCAATTGGCTAGTTCGCATTTTAAACAACTCGGTGTTAAAAGAGAATTCTCTCTTCCAGCTCGCCCTGAGAATCCAGCACATGGGTCTGAAAACGCCTTGGCGAACGCACTTCATTTGCCCGTTCTACCGTTTAATTTTTGTATCTCTGAGCTTTCGCCGCCTGAGATATGCATGGCAGGCTACTCGAATCGGTCTCATTTCTTTTCGCCTCTCTGTAAGTAATAACAAATAAACGCGCCCGACTTTCCGAAAAATCCCAGCAAAGTGGCGTTCTGTTGCAGGTACTGCTGCATCCTACCGACCGCACGGCTCTAGTACAAGTCAAAAGTGCCATCTATTTGTAAGAGCTAGAAATGCACCGGAGGCCACCGCTGGAGCGGAGTGTGTGGGGTCCCCCCACACCTTCTCCGCTAACTCCATCTCGGCCCAACTGTCTCACCCGAAAGCGAAAAAGTAAAAATAATAAAAAAGAAGAACCCACAGTGAGCGAAGAGCTTGAGGGAATTGCCTCAGGAGGCTGAAATACAATTTGATTTGGAACAGGTTGATCACGCTAGGCGTGGTGTCTGTACGGAAATTCCCTACTTCTGCACAAGCACCCATGTGGTGGCTTCTTAACCTCTGTAATTAGGAGGCACAGAAAAAACGAAGTTACTTCACACTAAACTGTGGAGCAAAACTCTGGGCAGTAGCTCATTGCAACAAGTTCAGTGGCAGCAGCAGAGATAGGTGTATATGCATAGAACATAACAATATCTCATTATTGTATAATTACAGAATATACAGTTGCATTCTTACTAAGGATATAATACAAGTGAAACTGCTGGTAGCAAGTTACCTTTTCTAGCACAATTTCCTTAGGAGCAGGATGGTGTCCTGAAGATTTCACCTCCACTACCACCAAGGCCTCCCAGTCAGTGGAAGGACTCTTTTCAAAATATACGAAAAGCAGGGCCACCCCTTGAAGAATTTTCACGTCAATTGTGTTCTCTATTTTAAGGGCAATATCGAGCTTCCTACAACCTTCAAGTGGGAAGGTTGAAGAATATAACATATATCAAAATGAAAGGAAAAAACCGAGAGCAGCAGGGATCTGAAAGCAGAAAAGTGAGATGGGAATGGGTCTTGCAGAGAAAATTCCCCTGCTGATATCAAAGGAAATAAAAGTGCACACAAAAAAGACACAGAGCTGCCTTTTATAAGGCCCTGTTATAAACTACTCCTGATATTAGGCTGCTGAATTTTAATTCACTCCTCCACTAACATGCCCTTTTTCTCTTAACCTACTTCTCATTATAGCTTGCAAACTGACAAACTCCCTGGAAGGAGACTGCTGGGAGGAAAAAAAATGCCCCGATAAACTCCCAACATCTCTGCACCAGACAGACTCCAAGTTAAATCACACATATGTGCCAGAGAGGAATGGCACTTGCTGTTTTTTATTAGAGAAGCAGCAAATGTTATTGAGCATATCATCACATATGAAATAGGCAAAGGGAACAAATTGGCTGTAATTAAAAAACTTGTAGATATCATGAGCTTAAAATAGCACTAAGGAAAATGCATTTCAAGACCTGCACAATTTCAGATAGATACATAGATAAACATGATATATGTATTTTTAAATATATATATACAAGTCCAAGCCTGGCAGACTGAATCTGTTCCCAGTGAAGTTAATGTGATATTCCCATTCATATCAGGAATAAAATCACAGCTGAGCACACAAAGCATAGTCCTCCAGAACAGCATATTTTGCTAGCAATCTGGACAATGTCTTGGTTAAAGAGTGTTGTCAGTAAGACAAATGTATCACCAGAGGATAAATGGATATGTAATGATAATACCCATGTCTATGGTGTTTCAGTAGGATCAATAAAGGTTTTCATTCTGTGCTTAAACAGCTGTGAAAAGGCTGTCCTGACATGGTCCTGGCTACTGGCATCTAATCCCCCTGCACAAGAGACCAGAAAATTGCTGTTTCTGTGCTTATAAATTAAAATACGCAAGAGTATGCACCTGCAGTAAAAGCATCTGCATGCTTCAAACTTCAGGGGCTAAAACCAAACAGTTTGCACCATTTTAAGTTTAAAAATGGCGGGGCAAAGATCTAGCACTGTGTTAAAACAAAAAATAACAGCTGTGATCCATCTACTGTTTAAGCAAAGAAGAGTTACTCCTGCCACCAAAAAAAACTAAAACGTGGCTGTACCAACTTTGCAGCTCCATGTACCTACTGAAAGCCAAGCACCAGCTTAATTTCCATAGCTATTTACATAAATCTAAATGCAAATCATACATCCATACAGGCATAATACTGTCATTGTTTGCATTTTCATTCTCTTTGACTGACAAACAGCAACTGCTTCCCTTTTGAGTTCCCTAGCAATGAAAATTCCACCCCAATGACAACAATACCAAGGCCAGCGTGGCCTGATGGATGTCCTGCCCACAGACTTCAAGAGATAGAGAAGGTCTGGGGTAGATGCAGCCCCAGTTTCAAAGAGGGTTCAAGCAAGACCCCCAGACACCAGTTGCATTAAGAAGTCTTGGCCACCAGTGTGGAAGAGGAGAGCTAAATCTGTACTTGGAAACCATCTGGTCTGATTGAGAATAAAGACTTTGCAAAACAGCTCATGGAGCCAATGCTAAAACTTATGCCTAGGATGTTCACCTTGTGGACTTAAGTAAGGATACTTCCAGCCTCATGGGTAACTTTCACACTAGTGTTTATGTCTGAGTTAAAGTGTTTAAACTCGATTTGTATGTACAAATTTGCCATTCATCTAATAAATGTCTATGAAGGAAAACATTTATGGTCTGCATGAGCTCAGAGTTGCTCAAATGCAAACTCTCATTCAGGCAAAAGTGCCAGCTTTAAAATCTGGTTTCCTGAAAATGTTAATTCATATCCTCCCTCTGTTAATTCATACAGTTGCATCAGTTGTCAGCACTGAGCTGGTAAAAATCTCTGCAGAATCATCAAGTAGATCATGGTGTCTTTTTCCAAATTCCGTCCAAACTTTGCACTTAAACCAGACTTGCTAAGGGCATTTGTAGCTGTCCAGCAGGAGAAATGACCTATTCACATACTGGATCGGTGAGCTCTTGATTCGTTGACACAGTGTATGCTAAATAACTTAAATAGAAGACAATATTGTGAACAATATGAAGGGGGTTTTATGTGATCACTGAAGGTATTTCTGAATTTATTGCTAAGTGTTAGGAAATTAAAGAAGGAAGTTGGTTTTTTTTCTGTTGGAAAAATATTCAGTATCAGATGTGGTATGTTTCTCTTTAAGAAGGTGACTAGTCTACTCTGAAGACAGTCTAAACACTGTATTATGTGACATTCAAGAGGTCTGACGAATCATGTGGGACAGTAAACGATGCAGTAAAATTGTTTTCTTGTGTTGCTTTTTTTGTTAAATTCTAACAAAATTGTACTCGTAATGCAACAATCGCTTTGTCATTTGTTAGCTGACCTATCTCTGCTGTTGCAAAAATCAAAAGAGAATTGATTTTGATGAACTGACATGCAGCTTTAGGGTAACACAACTACCAGATGAACAAAAAGCCAGCTTCACCACCAGTAGGCTGATCGATACTGTACCTATGTCAGGTATATGTGGCTATAACAAAAGAAGAAAAAAATTCCAAAGCTACATTCCTCGTAAAATCCAAGACCTTCACTGTACTTCACATTCATCTAGGATTTTGCTGGTCATCTCATCAGGTATATCTTAATATAGGAGGACCATCACCTACAGCGATGCATATGTATGTGTATGCATGTCTGGTCAAGAAACCTTGAAGACGTAGTCCTCAAGTCTAACCTTGGATGTTTCACTCTTCTGTAAACAACATGCACAAATAAGCAGAGAATGTAATTGCTCTGTTTAAAGAGGCCTATACTCATTAACAAGGACAGCATTATCCATCACAGAAACCATTCAAGTTAGTACTGGAGAACAAGTGGATAAAAATGAAAGACCTCTACAATGTGATACCTTTTGCTTCTGCTGACTTCAGTGATTGCATTTATACTGGACATCACGTTAATTCTAACTTACTCTCTTCTTATATTTCAAAAGTATTATTATTCCACAGATGTAAAGTTCAGAAAGCAAGCAGCTTTCTGAAATGGCTTGTTTGTATCCTGTCTGCCAGGCTTGCCTTTCATTTGGAATGGAAGAGGCAAGCTTAACCTTGCTCAGCCTTGGTGAACTAGTTGAGGTTGTAAACACAAACTGTGTCATGTTATATGGAATAATTTTTGGTTGTACCACAATGCAGCTTTAAACATTTCTAGGAGAATATCCCCACAACGTTAAAAAGTATATGTAAATGCCAAGATAGAGAAGAAAATAAAAAGCTCTTGATGAGACTTGCAAAGTATAAACTTATATAATGAGACATGGTGGTAATAAATATATTCATTATGGGACTACTAAGGGAACAAGTAGCCAAAAGGAGCTTTTTTCCAGAAGATGCTGTCAGCAGGGAGCCAGTCCCACAGTCTTTACTCACATGCAAGTCTTCACTAACACTAAAGGAAGGAACAAAGGCTTTTGGCTTGGGAAGACCTACCACAGTCCATTCAATTGCCCAGCTGCATTCTCCTCCAGGAAAAAGAAGACAAACTCACCTCGATTCCTACCATTTAATGCCCTTTCTGTATCTTCAATAGTTTTGCTACTCCATGTGAAAAGAAAAACTTAATAAATAATGTGGCAAGCAAATTCTTCCTATAATTTATTAATGCAATGTTTGTTGGTTTTGTGAAACAAAAAAGGCACCTCTCAAACAAACTGATTTACATTTTAACCTTTCTATAGATCAGTTACCTATTTGTTCTTAGATGTATTCGTTTATGTCTCATGAATGTTAAACATATACATGTATTAGTATGCTGACATGTAAAAAACCTTGATATATATTAGCGTGTAAAATCTTGAAAGCATGCATGAGAATGAGCAGCAGTTAATTATATTCATAATTTGTAATAGAGGCTCTTTGACATATCACAAAAGCTCTAATGCTTAAACATTATTTATGGTATATTATTTAACAGGGGGGAGCATAAACTTGTTAAAAGTCTCTCCAGTTCTATAGATCTCTCCTTATTTCCTGGAAATGCTTCACATATATTCCTATGTCAATTAACATAATCTAATGTAAATCATAAAATCTAATGGTGTATTTATCTGGGAGAACAGAATTACCCTGAAGAGTTTGTTTTATTCTCTCAGAGCTATGTGAATATGCCTTAAAAAAATTACTTTGTTATGGAGCATTTGCCAAAGAGACTGGACCCCAGTACCTTTTCTTTTCATTCCCAGCATTAAACTTCTTTTATTCTTCTATTAAAAATACTCTTGGGTAAATTAGACACAAAAAGCTGAGATTAAGTAATATTATAATGGTGACAGAAACAGAGAAATCAACAGTTAAAGTTCCCATTAATGTATGCACCTGCTTCACAAAGGTATGTTATTTAATGTATCAGGAGAAAATGGATGACAAAGCAGAACATGTTTTTCTTGAATTTTTTAAGCTATAGATGTTAGAGGTATTTATCCAGCTGAATGGGTCATGTCTCCTTGGCAAATCAGTTGAATTCTAAGAGCAATACAAGCTACGCCAATTCTTCCAAGCAGAATTTTGTCTGCTTGTAAAAATATTAAATGTCCCTGATGCTTTCAGTGAGCCCTAAATGCTCCACAGTGCTTTCAGTGCAGTGGACACATTTAAATTTATAATACAGGTATCTTAACAGGGACACTCCATATCAAATCTGTTTCGTCTTGCTGTTTGATGAAGAGCCAGTATTGCAGTGAAACAAATGCACTAGAATATTAAATGCAGCTCCAGGAAACTGCCTCAGCAGATGTCAAGCTGGATGATGAATGGTGCCAAAAAAATTACAGTCTTCAGTACCATCTTGGAGCATGGTTGGATGGAGATGCTTCAACTACAGTTTTTGTCAAAAGTGTCTCTCAAGTAAGGGAGATGTGTTTCATTGCACACTGATACAAGTCTGGAAGGGGCTGATGCAACAGTAGCACTCTTTTGCATGGAGAGTACATAATAGTCATGTAAAGGACATAAAAAGTGGTTTCACACCTTCCCAAATGCTAAAACCAAAGCAAAACATAGCATAGAATACTAGAATTTTGTAGGCTGGAAAAAACCTTTCAGACCATTGAGTCTAACCATTCAGCTAATGCTGTCAAGCTCTTAAGTTACTACTAAACTATGTCCTGCAGCACTCCATTGAAACATGTTTTAAATACCTCCATCGCTTCCCATGGCAGCCTGTTCCAGTGTTTGACAACCCTTTCAATGAAGAAATTTTTCCTAATATCCAGTCTAAATCTCCCATGGAACAACCTGAGGCTGTTTCCTCTTGCCCTACAGCCATTTTCTTGGGAGGAGAGACCAACTGCCATCTCTTTATAACCTCCTTTCAGGTAATTGTAGGGAGCAACTTTTTTCCAGGCTGAACAGTCCCAGCTCCCTCAGCTGCTACCCATAAGACTTACTAGGCTGAATCCTCACCAGCTTCATTGTCTTTCTTTGGACATGCTCCAGCACCTCAATGTCTTCTTTGTAGCGAGGGGCACAAGACTTAACACAGTACTTGGGTTGCAGTGCCAAAACAGTGCCAAAACAAAAGAACTCCAATCTGGACCTTAGACTGGGTAAAATAAATAAGTAAAATATATCATATCTCTAGAAGTGAGGATTAGAGGTGTTGAAGGGGTAAGTCAATTAAATATACTAATTTCTTGTTTATTGATAAACATCTGTAAACTTACCTTAGGACACTTCCATTGATATAATGACTTTCAAATGAAAAGTTTTGTTAATAAGTCTGAGGCTATACCTATAGTATGCTTGGATCCTGCCTGCCATCCTGTGCTACATCATCTCTGAAAAAGGAGCTTTCCCTTTTTTAACAAAACAGAGTGGGAGAGCCAAGGGGGAATATCTTTTCTTAAAGTAATAATAACAACTGTAAAAGTGCCATTTGCTGCTTTCATGACTCTTGACTGAACTGTTAAACCCAGGACCTTAACTGCAATCCCTGAGAGCATTTGATGTTTTTCTTTAGACCTTTAGCATCAAAGTCATTATCCAGTTCCAGTTTTACATGCATTTTTTCATTGTTATCCCTTCTCTATGAACTCCTCCCTGTCTTAAAAGGTTAACCATTAACTCAGAGAGGTCTTGGGTTCACTTGTGTGGCCTATTCTGCCATGAAGACAGGGGCTGTGGGAAACAGTGCACTGCTCTGAGTTTTTACCACTTATCCCAAAGGACTGGTAGGCAGTTAAGATTATATGTTGACATCCAGTTACCTAGATTAAAAATTGAAGAGCACAACTCCCACTGGCTTTCTGGATACTGGATATCAGCCTGACACTGATTTGGAGGTCAAAATAGGTAGAAAGGGCTGGTCTAATAGCCTGAAGAACAGCTTACTGCTTGAATTGCATGAAACTCTCTTTTCATGCTCAGGCAGTCCAGCACCTTGTGTTGGACAGGCTGGCAGCCCTAGCTTGGGAAATGGGAAAAGACAAGTAAGATACTACTCTGCAGCTATAGGATTAGCAGAGACTAGTTCCAAAAGGAAGTTTTTCCTACCTTCCCTGACAAATCAAACAGCAGCAGAGGAAAAACAGAAGCTTATTATAATCAGTAGGCACTAGAAGAAAATTAACTTCAATATAAAAAGACAGATTAAATCCAGTATTTGGCTGGTCTGTCCACAACCAACTTATCTACCTGGATGGAGACGCACACTCATCAGTTTGGAGCATTTCTTGATCAGACAGGAGAGGCTGGCACTGCTTTTATACAATGCAATGGGAGCTAGAGTGCTGTAGAAAAGCATCTCACAGTTTCTTTTTTGAGTTGGTTTACAGAAAGCTGAAGATTAGAAGGTGACTTAATAATAGACTGCTTTGAATTCTAATCACATGTATTTCCACCTGAAATGCTTATCACTTTGGAATTAATCTGTAGCAAAGACTACTGCCTGCAACCTATTACATTTTATTAACTATTTGTAAAATATCATTAAATCTGAATGTAAAGAATGATAAGTTTGATTTACTTTATGGGAAATACAAATTAAACTGTATAACTGAGAATGAAAATTAAATCCCAATTTCCTCAACCAGGTATGTTTTTCTTCCCAGTCTGTTGAATTTTTTTTCTTTAGTGTTTTCATAAGAAGCTGGAATACAAAGTCATCCTGCCTTAACTGAGGTAGCCAAACTAGAACCTTGGAGTCCTTCACTCTATACTACACAGAGAGAAGTGACAAAGCTTCTCAGAAACACGCCACATTCATTCATTCATTATTAATATTCTTTCATTACAAAGTTTACCACATCATGGAGATTGTCTGAGATGAGATAAGAATACTCTTCCACAGCATTTTGATTTTTAAGGGATGAATTTTCTGAGTAAAACATAATGCATAGGGTTGGGATGAAATACAAAAGTTTCATGAGTCTTAGCAGCAGCATCTACAAGTAATTTTCAGGGTACGGCACAATTTATGTTGCAGTGTTTAACCTTTTTCACTCCAAAATTTGAATGCAAACTGTTTTCTTAAACAGCTCTGTATGCTCAGAAAAGGAAGCCAGGAAAGCAGCTGCAGACTCCAGAAGAGCACAGGAAAAAGTTCTCATGATTGTCATTTCAATAACAAGCTTTTCTTGCAGTTCTATAGAAATCCTCCATTTTGGAAGCCAGAACTCTGTTTGTCAATTTAAGAAGACAGACTACCATCTATCTCTTTCTGAAACCAAAGCCAACCAGAGCTCAGAAAGAAAGAAGGAATGCTGTGAATATAGAAGGAACAAATGTCCTTGTGGAACAACTACTCCAAAGATATGAGTCAAGTTCAAGTATGTCAGCTTGCAATTTTAGGTGTAAAAATTTGTCATACGTTGCATTTTGGCCATTACCTACTAAATAGGTTTTAGATAAAACTATGTATAGTCCAGAAAGTCATAGGTGATAGAGTTAGAGACTATAGGTTTTATGGAAATAAAACTGATTTAATTTGTGCTTTATCTGAGTCTTTATTTTACTTTAAGAGAACAAAAATCTCTCATGAAAGCCAAAGACAAAAATTTTGGAAGTATAGGTAGTCAAGAATGTCTCAGCTGAACTGTTGGGGGTTTTTTTGGTGAGAGAATGTGATTCAAAACAGCTATCGGGACACAAAATTGTTGAATCAAAAATTATCCCCTTTTTTCTGCAAGAATAATGCCAGTATAGTGGAAAATTTCATCAGCATAATATTTTGGGAACAAGGTGTTTGTCTTGGAAGGTGACATAAATCATGGCCTAGCAGTTAGGTCACTAACTTCAACTTGCTCATGTTCTTTTCCATCTTAGGAGCTGGCAAGAGAAGGGTCTCCTCTCTAGCACAGAACATGCAAAACCTTCTGCACCAGCTTACAGTGTTATACATAAGGGATTCAAGGAATGAGTATAGCAGAACAGGAGCTTGAAGCCAATTCTCCAATATCTTCAGTAATAATTCCTTTTCTGAGTTTGATGAGGAATTGCTCGTTGTCTCCTTTTCACCCAGAAACACTGAGGGAATTGGATTTGTCCTGACATAGAATAAGGGCATTTAAAAAATTTTTCAGTGGAAGAGTCTTCACATTTGCAAATCCTTACTTAGTGACATGTAGAGAAAAAGACAGCATCCTTACAGGGAGGAAGTTCTGCAGATAAATATTGGAGATTAATATTATAATTATATTTTAGCTACCGGTAATTTTTTCTTTGTTTCAGTGGAGTAATTTTACTGTTCTTTAATCATCTAGCAAAAGACTACAGGACTACAGAAGCATTCACTGGTTAATTTACCTATTTGATCAGTCAAAACAGATTTCTCAGGGAATTAGAGCTGTTATAACTTCATTACATTCTGAATGCTCCAGGACATGTACATAAACTATACAACAGACTACACACAAGTCTGAAACTGTCATTGAAATAAATATAAAAGAAGAGAGTGTATACATCTGCCAAGGTACAGAAATACCATATTCAATTTGACTCCTCACATTGCAAACCATATGGCAGAAACCAAATTTTGATTCAAAAGTAGACAAGAATTTGTGTCCTCTTATTACAGCATGTTCATTTTGAACACAAGACCTTAGTCTTCGCAATGGAGAACAACAGAATACTGGACTACATGAGCAAGAGCACAAACCATAGGCACGAGTGTCCCGTCTCAAAACTGGTGAGATCATGTTTTGAGCATTGTGTACAGTTTTAGGCCCTCCAGCATTAGAATAACATAGATGTATCTGGAGGAATTTGAACATAGAGCCACCAAGACTGTCAAGGAGCTAGAGCACATGATGCAAAAGGAGAGACTAAAGAAATGTGATTGCTCAACTTAAAAATTATGATCTATCTACAACTGTCTGTTGGGAGGCTGTAGAGAAAATGGAGCCAGGCTTTTCTCAAAGATGGCAATGGTAAATCAAGAAGGAACAGAAATAATGGTACTTTCTGATTTCTTAGGATTTTTTTTTATTATGAAGTTGATAAACATTGGTACCAGAACCCAGAAAAGATGTGGAGATTGTTAAAGATATCCAGACTTCACTTGCCTGTACCAGACCCTGATAAACCTAATTGAACTGCTTTGAGTAGGTCTATTCCAACTTGAATTACTCTAGGATTCAGCAATTAAAAGTACAGTAGTAAAGGAAAATGAGTGGAGTGCTGTGCTTCTGTCTTCCCTCAACATATGTGTATATGTCTGCCAAACAGGAGGTCAGACACAATGATCACCAAAGTCAGAAACTTGTCACAAAGAAAACATGATGCTGCTACTTCTAGACTATACACAAACTGCCAAGCTCTTCTCATAAAAGAATAACTTCTAGAGCCGTGGATCTACAGAGGTATATATAACTTAACTGCATTAAAAATAAAAAAAAATTCTTCATTCCTAAAACAAATATGGAAATGAAGCCTCTTGGGTAACTAAACTAGCAATATGAAAAACTATGCCCTGACAGACTCTGGGAAATTCCATCTGTTGTTAGCAGAGGAGGAAGACCACAAAACCTCAGATGGCCATCCTGTACATGGTAATGAAAGTAACAAGGTAAATGATTAACTTACAAAGAGAGAGGAAAATGGAGAGAGAAGCATGAGCAGGAAGATGATGACACTACCATTTAAAAAGCCACTCTTGATGTCATGGAAAGAGGCAGAGTGGTGGTAGTAGGACCTCCAGCTTTTGAAGTGAACTTAGTGTGTCCAAGAGCAACATTAACTTCCAAGAGCCTAAGGGAACAGTAAAAGCTGTCCACCATCATAGCATGGGGCTTCTTATGCTGTAGAGATGCCACTGCCCTCAGCAAAAGAGTGACAAGAGCTGCTCTCTGCTGCACTCTAGCATACCTTTCTTGTCATCTCTGTCCTATCGAGCCTTTGCAAGGCAATAGCATTGTCCTGAGAGGTACAAAGGGTCATGATGCCTTCATAATATACTTGCAAATATTTTAAGAGACTCTTCAAATATTGCAGAAATATTTTGCCACATATTTTTCTACTTAGCAAGTGCACATTGGATTGTTTTTTTGTCCTTTTCTCTCTATAGTCACCCAGATACTGAATTTTTCTTCCTGCTGAGTGGAACAATGAGAATTTTTTTAGCATTATTTCAAATGGTTTTCACAGGCTTGATTCAAAAAGGGATAATTCCCCACTATATTTTCGGTCTGATTATCAGATGATGACGGACAATAGATTGATAAGAGTCACTCAAGAAGATGCAAGCTCTTGTGTATAACAGCCACTGCAATTATCAGACACTACTAAACTATTATTGATCCTGTTCACATTGGGTGATAACTGAGCATTTTCCACTTATTTAAAGTGCTGTTAGCCAGAAACTCCCATCAATGAAAAGCAGTAGACGAATTTCTTCAAACACGGTTCAATAAATAATAGCACATATAGAAGGTCCACAGTCCCCTAATCTCAGTGAAACAACTAACTGTGAGGCACAAATATACCATCCAGTTGTTGCTAAATGGTTGATTACAATAAAACAGAAACCTCCATAAGGTCATTTAATATGCAACCCAAGTATCACTGTCAGAAAAATCATAACCCTTCAGAAAACAGAAAAAAATAGAAAGAAAGAAAAAAAAGGCTGATGCTTCATATAGTTTCAATTATATCAAGAAGAAAAAAAAGCAACCTGTGCAGATCAAAAAAAAAGTGGACTTCTCCCCATAACACCATGGGGCAGATCTCATTGTCTTAATCGCTAAAGCAAGGTTTCTTATATATAATTGTGTTATTTCAAAGATATGTAAATCTGTGCTTAATATTAGACTGGTACATTTTGATAGAACTATAATCACAGCAAAAGTGGTCCTTATCAGTGAAATTCATATTACTTTTCATTTTGTTCTCTTTAGTACTGGGGACATACAGGATGTGATCTGATATTCAGTGTATTATATTTCTCAAGCAGGGCCAGTGGCAACATAGCAGTGGACCAAATGTAAAACTGGCTATTAAGGATATTAACTAGTAATTGCTTAGACTAATCTCTCTAAATAATCAGTAATTTAAAAAAATAAATAAAACAGCTGACCATTGTGATTTAAGTTCAGATTAAAATTGACCAAAAAAGTCAATTGGAATAGTTCTAATTATTTATAGTGCTATATTTTTCTTCAACAGAAATGTTTTATATTTTAGTGTGGACAAAACAAATAATTTGTAGCAACAATGGCAGTTCTTTTATCTTCTGAAAAAGTAATGCACAGTGTTCTAAGTCAAAAATAACCTTCCTTGTTTCAAACAAAATATTAATCTCTCTGATATCCATTTCTAACCAAGACAGCAAGACAGGAAGTAGTATTTAAAAATTCTGACTAACCATTAGAACCTGAATGAAACAAAACTAAGCAAAGCTCTTCTGAAAATATTGTTGATATTTTGCAACTGTTGTGAGGTCACCTAGAAGAGTACATAATTTTATCTCTGTTTGATGTAATGTACTGTTTATTTGATCAAAAAGTAAATGTGCTTAACACTAATAGAACCTCAGCAGACAAAGTATCCAGTCATCACAGAGAAAACAAAAAAAAAAATCAGACAACTCTCTGATCACACCACACACCACCAGTTTTTGGAAGCTTATCAAGAAGCTCATCAAGAAATTTTTGACTGTTATGAAAGGTGAACCTGCCTTTTAAGATGCATTCCCTAGTCTTCAATTAAACTCCTAATTTTATTATCCTACAAACAGGTTAAAGTTCCCGTAGTCCAGAAAGGACTGCATGGACAGCCTGATCTAACTAATAAGCAGGAATCTTGCCAAAATTGCTGTGCAATATCAAAAGAAGTAAAGAAACCAGACAAAATCCTATTATTTCTTGGTGCATAGAATATTTAATACTCACAGACAGTGAGTAGGCAAAACTTAAAAAATGGTATGACCTAGAGTAAGCTCACACATTCATAAAAAACAGTGAAAGAACCAGATATTCTCTGATCACTCTAATCCTGCCCTTCAGTGGATACCTGCAAAAATCTCTTCTAAGACAACAATAAAATAATTTTCATTGTATTTGTGGATAAGAGAAATAATAAATGCCAGCAACAATACAGTCTGCTTTAATTCAGACATGCATCTCCTATTTCAGAGCTAAAGAGGGGTTTCTGTGCCCAAGAGCTTGCCTAAATTTTCCTATTCTGCTTGTTTCGACTAATAGATACTGTTGCTGTCTACAAGACTTTGCTCATCCGCTTCCTTAGACAACTGTAACAGAAGAAAATAGGTGTATCTGCATGATTTCAGCTCATGACTTAATGCAAACACATCACAAAATCATGCACAATGTTTAAATTTGAAGATAAAAAGCACAGATTTGCTTGGGGACAGACATAGAGATAAGTAACAGTCTTCTTGTTCTTTGAAAAATTTCACTGCCTAAGCCCATGGGGAATAGTCCTGCAGAATTCCTTCCCCACACAGATGCAGAATATGCTCCCTGCTATCACTCTCCTAATACTGCTATTCTTATGGTTCAAAAAGCCACTAGATCTGCATTACTAGGACACTAACATTCTCTTTTTTACTGTATTTTATAGTTAACTTTGCTGAAATATTGCATCTAATTGAAAAGCTAGTGCACCCCACATTCCACAAATGCTTATGGAACATTTAAAGATCTTGGAAAAAAAAAAAAAAAAAGAAAAAACCAAAACCAAAAAAACCTGGCTCACTATTCTGATGGGAGAATACCTCTGTTAATTCATGAAGACTCAAGATCCTAAGTAAATTGTTCTATCTAAAACCAGCATAATATTGCCTGTTCTCTGAGACAACCTGCATCTGAAAAATAGCTGCCTTCCTTCCATTAAAAGGCTTCAAGCAGAATGGCAATTTGCAAGTGTGTCACTATCAGAGCTTCAGTTCTTCAGCAGCAGGAGGAGGACATCACTCCAAACTCAGAGACACGTTAATAATACATTTTAAAGTAGTGTGACTACTGGCTTGAAAACTAATGCAATAAATACACAGTTTGTTACAAAAAAAGACTATTTATACTGATGTCATTTTAATAAATATAACAACTTTAGCATCAGTGAAAGTTCATTAAAGCACTACAGCTGCACACAGTCAAGAACTGGAAGACAGAATTATGAGCCTAAAAGGATTGATAGTGCTTCTAGTTAAATCTAAGCATATGAAATTAATTTGAGACTTTGTCTCCTTCATTTTGGCAGTGCATATTTTTGACACTAAATTTTATGGGGGAGGCAGAACACCTCTGCTGCACACCACTACTCACTGACAGCCGAACACTAATTCTTACATAAAACTCAAGAATACTTTTTGGGCATACAAAAATGTTTCTATTCCCATTTCACAGGTAAAAATGAGCTAACAAGCTTATTTCCAGGTTTTAAAGCAGATTAAACCAATTAGGGAAGGAGTTTCAATGGCTTGTGTCAGAGGTCCATTATTTTCAGCTCAGTGGTATCACACTAACATCAGGCTGAACCATACAGCAATAAATCAGACTCTACGATTCCAAATCTATAAAATTCATCAACACAGCCTACAATAAACATCCAGTTAGCATAAGCAAGGATTTTTTATTTTTATAATAAGGTAAACTGGAGTTTCTCTCTCCACCACACACAGCCTTTGGTTTTCAAGCCTTCAAAATCCACCTGGGCTTGTTTTCCAGGCTTCTTGATCATTTGTGAATATCTTTCATTTTCCTCATAAGAAATACTCTTTCTTATTCTTTATTTATCTTTCTTTCCATCTTATTTTAATACAGGCTAAGATTTTACAATATCTTAAAGATACACCTCTAGGTATGAGTCTCGTGTCATCTAAAGCTACACCCAAAGGCAGCAATGCCTCAGCTGGTGCTCCCCCACAGACCTCACTGCAGGAGAACTTAGCCCACTGCAGACTGCTGTGGAGGTCCAACACTGCATAAGAAAACTAAAAGTATGTCCCAGTTGCTTCCTGATGCAAAACAGAAAGTTATTTATACATCAATTTTTTCATTTTTTTATGGGAGAAAGACTAAAAACCATTTAACAACAAAAGCTGAAATAATACCTATGAATGTTTAAGAATATCTGCTTTATCAATTAAAAGAAACAGCTTAGTCCCTAATTATTTTTTCATTTCTTCTCTTCCTCCTTTCAGCCTCACTCCTCTTGCTTGTAAAATGGTTTTACAGAATAATAAAGAGGAAATTAAAAAGAAAGCTAAAGGAACTCCCCAAATTAATCTTAAAGAAGCATTTTGACTGACCACTGCAATATGCTAATCCTGTCCAGTTAGATCTCCTTCCACAACCACATAAGCAAACAGAATGCTAGACAAAAAGAAGTAGCTCAAACACTGACCCCCAGTTCACCTACTCCAGTTTATCTTCTCAATCCATTTGAGGGCTACTGTGTTGGATTGCTTCTCAGATTTTCACAGAAAAACCTTCTCAGATGACACTCATAATGGCAGCAACTGTATGATCATTGAGTACTTTATTTTCTGAAGTTCTCTGCAGATGTGTTATACACATCTCACAGCAGACCTGCACAAGTAAAGATGCAACAGAACTGTGCAAAAAAACAGAACAAAGTTAGGCTTATCACCCAAACTGAAGTAGCCTTAGCATTAATTACAAACACTGTTTCTGGTCATCTAGCAGCAGGAAGCAGAAGCACAAGTGGAATTAGTAAACAAAAGGAGTCTTGACACTCACTTCCTCTTACTGCGGGCTCAGAAGGCATCTGCAAGAAGCTACAGTTCAGTATCACACAATTATGTGCCACATTCATTAATGTACCACATCATTGACTATACCATGAAAGAAATTACAAATTAGCAATTTCACAGGCCTAGCATAATGCTATCATTTGTATCACAAAGTCAGCAAAATCTCACCTCCAATAATTCAGCTCGCCATTCTAGTCCAGGGCTGGCCATCAATACGGTTTTATGTGCCTTGTACTAATCACTAAAGTCAGATAATATGCAAGGTTAATGGCTACAGACAGTCTGGGGAAATATCCAAGATCTGATAAGGAAAGCCCACATTATTGCTGTTCTATGTGTGTATATCCCAATCAAGAATAGGCAAAGGAAGGAAATCAATGCTTAAGGCACTTATAATACATCTCTTGGTGTAACATATAAATTGGCCCTTCATTGCCCATTCACACTTCGGTTAATAAATAGTTCAGACACAAGACACATGGATAGTGAAGAAGTGTAACCATTGTATGTTTGTCTCCCTTACTTTAGATTTATGCTGCCCAAGTATAACAGACTCTATGCAGTGTTTTTCAATTACTCCACTAGCCCTTTTAAAGAAAATAAGAAGTGATGCTTAATCCTGATTGGTAGTTTGTTATATCGTCCACCACCTGAAAGGAACTTGATGCATCTGTCTTCATTTAAACAAACAGATAGTCAACCAGGGTATTTCCATTCTAATTGTACTCCACCATTGCTTTCAGTCACAAATGTATCTTTTATCTCCATTGCTGATTAAAAAAAATTCCTTTTTTCTGTGTTAGTTATAGCAGACAGGAAGTTGACTTTCTTTTAAATTTGTCACTGAGGTATCCAATTATTTGGGCCATGGTACTTTGCTAATAATAATATATTCGTGCACATTTTTTTATATGGTGATGCTGTTACTATATAATCTCACATTGTTTAAAAGAGTGCCTGTCTGATGTTCCTAAAATGTCAAACCCTACATTTTGCAACTTTTTTTAAGCCAGCCTTTCCCCCCTCTAATATAATCACATCACTTCACCCTCTGCAAGCCAAAACCAGACAGGCAGTGTATTTAATTTGTAGCTGTACCACTAAATGCAAATGTAAAATTGGCAGCTTTGATGTTGCAGCATTAAATATAGCTTATCTCACCCGTGACAGTGAGAAACAGACACTCTCTTAGGACTGTGAGTTATGACAGTCTCTCCAATGAGTGAAAAATCATCCCTGTACAGCTGTCACTGATGCGATTTTCCTTTCTCTTTCTTGTGGCACCTGAGTGCTTCAGTATAGTTGGAGCCACCACTATGGTGGCAAAGATGGAAACTGCTTTAATGCAGTGAAGTGTGCCCTGTTGTTCTGCACAGTTTTCTTCACTGTACTATTAAAAAAAACAACCCTCCCCCCCCCAAAAAAAAAACCTATTGAGCTTTTTCTTGGAAAAAAAAATGTGCTGGGCTCAGTAACTAGCAGATATTAAATGACCAAACTATTTGGAGAAGCAATTAGAAAATTACAAACACACAGAGCCAAGGATTAAGAGATGTCTCCAGTTCTCATGCCATGCAGAGCATGACTTCTTCTTGCAGGTGTATATAGGAGTGCATTTATTCACTTCAGCACAAGAAAAACATAGCATTAGCTGTTTTGGGCACTGTGTAAACAAACTCAGAACAAATTCCTTTCCGGAAAGTTTGCAGAATGAAAGAAGAATTTGCAATACATGCTCAATTTGGTAGGAAGAGAGCAAGACTATTAAGAGGTACTTTTAAATCCTGGGAAGTCAGGCTCTTTCCATTCAGTAAGTGTGAAATAGAAACATCTGTGTCTTTCAAAATACTCTTGGAAGTTTCAGTCGTACTAGTGTTAGATAAACACTGGAGAATAAATACTGATGAACAAGAGAGCCACCTAGCACTTCATACATACCTTAATTCACTTGCGTCTGTCTGACTATATAGTGTTACATGCCTATAACCCCTTTTCAGTCTTTATATGGACAACAGATATTGCTGGAGGACTGTTGGCACAAATATGACCCCATGGTACAGTCACTTTTTCCACAAGAGGAGTGCAGGAACCAGACTCAGTGGGCTGCACCCAGAATAAAATGACAGGGCTGCTGAGATCTGCATGAGCAACCTTAGTGTTGCTTAATCTATTTGCTATATATATATTAAAAGGTTGACTATGAATATTTTTAATAAAATGTTTTGGGGAACAGATCATCTTCTTCCTTCTCCCCAAAAAAGAATTCCCTTTCAGATAGCATGTACATTGGGCATCTGTATTCACATCTCAGGGAAATGAAGGGTGGAAATGGCAACCATCCAGTGATCCCATGAGGAAAGAAGGAAGAAGAAAATCTGTCTTCTCATTTCAAGTCTGCATTACAGAGGAGTGCAAAATGCATCTCACATGCAGCCCATTTTGCCAGTCTTTTATGTCTGACCATAAACCATTTGTGAGGTACTGAGTGAAATCAGCTTGTAGAGTTTCCTCATGCCAACAATTTCTACCAGATGAGTTCCAACAAACCCATTACTTGATGACCAAGTATACAGTATTCTTCATAGTCCAAATCTTCACATCCCTTCCCTCATGACTACTCTTTCAGCTGCAATCCCTAAACCTTCCTTTTGTTGAGTGAAACTTTCTGCTGCCCTCAGCTTCTCTCTTGCCTTGAGAGGCCCACTGGCCTCTCAGCTATATCCACTGTTTTCCACTTCTTGTCAAGAAGGGGATACTCATGTGCTCTAACCAGACCATTACCCTAAATCTAGGGTGTTTCAAAGAGTTAATCTTTATTGTGTGCCTTTTGTGATCTTTGTGGTTAGCCTGACCACTGTGTGAATGCCCACAAGCTACCCGAATGATCTTCAAACTCTTCCTCAAAATACTCACCCTAACCAAGATAGAATACCAGTAGCCTATGGTTACAGATGCACATTATCATCAATATACCGCCCTTGCTTTTATGCACTCTCCATGCACAAGATACCTCTTGTGTTTTATCTAGAAGCAAAATGTTGAGGAATTGAAATTTGAGTTGTTCTAGGTTGTTTTTGGAACTTGTATAATGAATCATTTCAAAACTAATAAGCTAGCCGAGAGGTATGGGGCAATTCCCATTATAAAATACTTAACTAGGTGGTGAAAAGTACCTTGTGAGTAATACCTTACCAAGACAAGCCTAATAAGTATTTGTTCCTGTTTTGTCTAGCAAGAAGATCAGCATAGATGAAAAACTTTCACTGTATTCCCATAACAGAGGACTCATACCAGGATCAATTTTATACAAAGTGTTCTTTCTCTGGAGACTATCCATCTCCCAATATCTCTTGCATCTTTGTGGTCTGGCACAGTCAAAGCCTTCTCTTTCAGGAGCAGCAGTTCTGTGACAACATGCAGTAGCTCTCTTGTGATAAAGCTGCCCTGAGAACTGCTCATTTATTCAAGCAAGCAAGTGAAATTGAATCCTAGACCTGCCATCATACTGAAAAAAAACAACCAGATTTCAAGGGGCGGGGAATAATAATGCAGTTATTCTTAAAAACACAAGGGAGAATTGACCATAAATCTGCATTTTTCTTCTCTCACTCAGCATGAGAATGCTGCAGTTTCAGATGAACACTGTCTGAAGAGAAACAAGTATGCAGAGCATTAGCAGTAAGGCTAGGAGATCTCAAATGGGCTGAATTTGCTCTAAACCTTTTTGTCATTATGCAAAAGTTCTGTAGGGAATAGAAGGAGATGGCAAAGCACAAGGCAGTTGGGGTAGCAACTAGAAGAAACCTGAGACTAGAAAGCAACATCCAGGTGACAATAATTTACTGTGCTTTTGAGCTCCTGTTGAATATTTATTTGCAGATAAGATAGAGCTTTTATGTCATTCTCAGCCATGTCTTGGTCCTATATCTTGGACAATGGTGAGGGATTTCCCATTGACTACAACACAGCTCTAAATCTCAGCAAGACTTAAAAATGGAGTGCAATTTATAATCAAGTTCAAGAAAAGAATGCAGAAAGATCATGTGTGCAGGAATCACAAAATGGCTGGAGGATTTGTTTGAATATTAATAAGAGAATTGTCTCTACAGTGTTATTTCTGCTTTGGTAGGGACATTTAAGGACTAAAGCCCTAATTATTTACATAATATTTTTTCTGCAAGTGAGCAAGCTGTCATTGTCCAAAGTACTGACACTTTTGTTTTAGGATAAATGAGTAATAGCACTCCTTAAAATCCTGAAAACAAATATCTTGCATTGTTTCTCTCCAAGCAGAAGAAAAAAAAAAAAAAAGATGCAAAGCTTGAAAGAGTTGTTAAAAGGTAAGGGGAGAAAATTGTCCATAATGTTCAATGCAACAGCTAATTGGAGCTGGTTTCAGTATACATTTCAATTCTTCTACAGTACTTTCAACTTATATTAATGCAAGCAGAAGAAATTGTTTTCTCATGGTCTCAGAGGCACTGTATTAGGTTACTATGCAGTTATGCTCTTTGCTTCATTCATACTTATAACTCATAAATCAGATCCTTACAAAATGTGCAATTACAGCAAAAAAACCAGATGTGATCATTAAAGCTTCCAATTTATCCCCTGCCTTTTTTTTAATTTACGATTGTTGCAAGAACAATCTTTGAAATACTACTTTAATAAAGCTTTTCTGAAGATATCTGCCTCAATCTGCAGAGATCCTAAAACACAGGTTGCTTCATTCACTGCAAGGACTGATAATTCTGTGACTAATACAGTGACTAATATCTCTCAATGTTTTTAGTTACATCATCACTAATTATGATATTAAAAGAGAAGCATTGTTAGAACTGGTGAACAATTCTCAGTAGCACTTAGGATAACCAAGAGGAGAGATGTTTAAAATTCAGAGACACAAGCTTTTGACAAGGGTTGATGTATTTTTGAGAGGGAAGGGACAAGGGTGTGTGTGATATGGCCAAGTGGGGCAAAGTTGGTTTTTTTTAAAGAATTATGTTGAATTACCTCAGACAACAGCATCTCATATTGGAATACAACATAAAAGATAAAAAGGGGAAGGGCACTCAATTTGTGTCTGGGAAGGGATACCTTTTACCATTAGAGCTCATGGCAAACTCCCTGTTGATGTCAGACAGATCAATCCTTTATGAAACAGTTTTATGCAATGGTGGTCAAAGAGGCTGCATACGAGATAAGCTGGAAAGAGTACGTCTCCATTTAAAAAGAAGTTCATGGCATCTCAATATGCTTGTGTGTTCTTTAATTTGATAGTTATGTTGTCAGAACCATTTCTGACAAGAAAGAAAAATGAAATAAAATGTGACAAATAATTCCTTTTCCCTCAGAAATTTTCTTTTTCCTGTTCTGACCCTGGTGTTATCAGAGTAACCCTGAATATCTTCCAGTTTCAACTCTGAATGCAAGGGCTAGGAGAGCTTGCGCTCTGAATGGACATCCTGAAAATGCAATATAAACAAAAAAAATTGCTATATACACATCAGAAGCATTCCATATCTCAGGTGAGCAATCGTATTAAAGAAAAAATAGATTATTTATTATACATTGCGAACAACTGAAACACAGCTGACCATGCTGTGGGAGACAGGTTCTAGATAAATCTTTGACAGAAGCTCTAATGTTGGTGAGTGGATAATGGCTAAGTGAAGGACATTTTTTTGGAATCCCATCATCAGTACCTTTTCTGTGGAAGCAGTGAGGATCAAACACAACTCATTGTAAACTTGAAAAAAGATTTTGATCATGTCAAGACTGAAAATGACAGCTGCCCAACCCTGGAAACTGAGTGCTTTGACACGCAGATAGTAGCCAAGTGAACATCCAACCTCAGCTACAGCAGAAGCCAACGGTACATCTCCTATTCAAGTCTGTATAATTTTTCCTTAATCTTCTGCCAGAGCTTCTTCCTGGAGGGGGAGATTTTGCCTGAAGTTACCCAGTGCACAGAGCTTGTGATTCAATGTGATAACTAAGCCTATATACTCCTGGGGAACTATTCTTGGTGCCTTATGTGTGGTCTGTCCATCCCAAATTGCACTCCTAAAAAAGGAACTCAATTAGTAGTAAGCTTACCTATCACTTATCAGCTGACCATGTAAATAGCCTGCAAAATAGTAAAAAGGCAGGTGGTAATCCAATGGGATAATAGCTCAGGGAAAAAATATGCTATTAGCCCTGCTGGGCTCCACAAGGCAAACAGCCCTTTCCACTCATAAAACCATGAATAGATCTGCTGCACAGCAAGAACACAGCCACATTCAGCAGCATGTGTCAAGGCAGGGAGGGAGTGAACCTGCTCTTGTGAGACAAAAGGCTACACTCTGAGAGATAAACAACCCTAAGGCAGCATGATCAAAGAATATTTTAAAATAACCATAATAAAGAAATGCAGAGGGGAAGAAAATGTTCAGACAATCTGAGTGGAATCTCACTGAATAATAAAATATTCCTCATGCCAAAAGGTTGAAACTACTACCCTGGAGTCACATTTTGTGCTCTTCCTTCTGTTGATTCAAGGTCCTAAGGAAAAAAAATTAGAAAATGTGGGACAGAAATTTAATCGTTGCCCATTTGCCCCATAATGGTAGTGGAAGGTAGGAGGTGAGGTTTGTATAAGCACTGCTGAGATTCACCCGTCCCTGACTCTGAGAAGAAACACACAAGCTCTAAACAACTGAAACACGTGTGAATTATTTTATTATATTAAGCCCTTTTCAACTATGGAACAACAGTCTAAGTATTAAGAAAGAAAGTTGTATTATTGCAAGGCACTGTGAGATTACTCACAGTGATCTGTGAGATCTTGCCCCAACTTTCCTGGTCACCTGTAGCCAGCACATACAGTCTCATCATGAATAGTTGGGTGGAGCCAAAGACAAAGTTGGCCAAACCAAGAACTTTCTCCATGGCCTTCAGCATGCCATTCAACTTACTTTTGTCTCCCTTGCTTGCCTTACCTGTGAAACAAAGACAACATGACTCATTCATAGGCTACTCCACAGCTACAGCAATAGCTGTGTGGTTTTTTCAGGTGCTCCGGTTGAGAGGTGTAGACATCAAAGCAAGTATGATTAGAAGGTGATACTGCTACTCTTGGTGCCAGGGGAAAAGGTGTAGGCAGATCAAAGCTGCAGGCAGCAGGTCAGGAAAACAATTATTAAGTCAACAGTTGAGTTTATTTTACAGTTCATGAAGAATATTTACAAGTTCTGAAGTCTCAATTTTATGTGAAGAACTTTTTGATGTATTTCAGGGAACTGTAAGGTATAGTGCCCATTGTTTTCCTGACAGGTTTGTTTTACTTAACTAAGTCTTACATTTACAATGTTTCAAAGCTCACATATGTACTTACTGTAACTATTGAGTTTTACTTCCTTGGTTCTGGCAATGATCTCCATTTAAATCTAATAATTCCAAGTGTCACTGAAAAATATGCACCTAGTTTATCTGCTTATGCACAAGTTGAAGGAGCTCAGTAACAAAGCAATAAAAGATTTCTTTTAACATCTAAAATAGGATTTGCTTGGGTTCTGAGAGCCCAGACATCCAAATGTCCAACATCAGCTGCAGAAGTTCAAAGCTATAGAAAATCCTGATGCAGGCAGGAGGGAATATGGAATTGAAAGTTCGCACTTTTGGGACAGTTGGGGCTCTTTGAGACTGAACAAAATCTTATAACCAGTGTTGGATGGAAGAATAAGCAAGAGCAGAGACACCAGGAGCAGACATGGAAGAAAAAACACCAGCCTTAATTATTCTGCATTAGGCCCAGTGGCACTACTCTCATTACACTTATTAATATGTCACTGAATAAGCATGCTTGAATGAAAAACTAAGGATAATAAGTAAAACAGGGGTGAACGTATCATCCTAACATGCATATTTCATCATCTGTCTCACTCTTTGTCCTCTGTTTTTTTGTCCTTTTAAGAAAATATATACATTCTTAATTTAATGGAGATATACATTAGACATGTCAGTACAAGGTTTCAAAGACATCTTGAAAAACACACCTAAAGTATTTTTAAAACTGACAATTACCAAGAAAGAACTGCACAAGCCTATTGATTTTTTTACATTAAGTACTTAAACTGATATGCTCAGACACATCCTCAAGGTGGTGCTAACCAAATCCAAACTACACTGGGTCTCTGCTCGGCCAGCCTTTTCATTCCACTTCTGTACCTGGTACTTCTCCTTCAGATTTCAGCAGGCAAGCTTACAGACCTGAGGTCTACCTCTTATTCGAAGCATCTTTTCCCACATCAGTCATATTTTACTTTGATAATATTTTTTCTCTCTGCTTCTGGAAAACTTACAGGCAATAGAACTCTCACAAGCAAAACTATCAAGGCTTTATACAAAAATGCCTTTAACTTCTTTTGATAGCCTTCAGCTATCAAGTTAATATAAATTCATATTTGTTACAGATAAGAATCTATAATACTATGACTTAGATACTTCTGGTCAGCTACTTCACAATTACATCATCCGTGTTTTTGCCCCCAAAACACAGACCTTCTTCCAAAAAAGAATTCAAGTGGACCATCATCTTCTCACTAGTGGTTAGATCAACATAACTGACAGAAGTATTTGCTTGTATTGAAACTCCTGAAAAGCTGATGTACAAGTTGAATATTTACCACAAATAAATGTTTGCAGCCATGTAAGGCCCAGGTACATGGTTGGGAAGACCATTTTTCCAGCTGCCTTTGTTCCAATTTCTATTACACCGGTCAGCTGTCATATGTGCAAAGTAGACCCATTAATACAAGAAGCAAGTATACAAACACTTCACTCAAGAAGCATACATTTTTTACAGAAATTATCCAAATGTTAAGCAATATTAATTTTGTGATATTCAAGACAATAAAAGAGGTCAAACAGATAACATTTTGAAAGGATGCTGATGAGATTGTATGAGAACGTGCACAGGAGGTGGTTGCTGCACCAAATAAACAGACTGTGGCCCTTCTTCAGTAATATCTGCAGTTTCTGAAAAGTTTGAGCTTGACTTTTTAATGACTTAACAAGTTCAGGTCTGAGGGTACATGACTACTTTTTGAAACGTGACCTGTCACAGCCTGCATGATCTCTAGGGTATCCCCAATGGCAGTTTTAAGTACTCTTAACTTTTATCAATAGTAACTTCACCAGGTAGCATGAGATAGATGATGGTACAGACATTGGCCCTACAACACAACTGGGCAAGTGACAACTCAATCAGCCTGAGAGTGGGTACTCAAAAAGCAATCATACTGACTCCCTGTCTCATACAAAAGCAGCTTCTTCAGGCCTCTCTTCCAGTCAACCAAAAGCCTCTAATTTTATTGTGAATTGATCCCACCACCCTCCAGACAGTGCCAAGTGTCAACAAGTAGGAAACTTTCTCTGAGAGCACCATTCTTTCCCAGTGATGGTCACCAATCCCCACCACCAGTCTGAGTTCTGAGAGTGAAAAGTTCCAACAAGGAGGATTGGAGGCAGTCCCCAGCACTCCCCTCCTCACAGCAGAGGCAACACCACATCAGTTCATTATGAAGGCGCATGGCAAGCTCAACAGGCATTTAATATAAAATGATCCATATCTGTGCCATATGAGAAAATGTTTTGACTGTCTTGCAAGACTAATTACCAAAGCCAGAACCGAATTATCATAGAACAAGCAACACCAAAGCTTTGAGAAGCCAGCAAAATATAAAATAAGGAGGAATACAAGCCAGTGACATAATTCACATATACATAAATCCAATATACATATTGAAAGTGCAGGAAATTTAGTCAATAATCTGTTTCTATCAACTTAGAAACAGGCAAAAAAAAAATTATGTTTTGCCATGGAAAACATGACCGCAGACAAGCAGGGGGAAAAGAACCCTTTTGAGTTAAACTGGTGCTTACTGGTTTTAGAAGAGAAAAGACAGGAAAATTTACCAAGTCCCAAGAAAACAAAAGGGGAAGGCTAAGGGAATGTTCTGAACTGGTTTATTCAGTGAGTAGGTTGGGCCGTTGGATCGGATCAAATCTAATCGAGTGAGTCTGGTACATAGGCTCTGTACTATTAACCTAACTACTCTATAATTACAGTTTGCTGTGCAAGTGTTTTTCACAACAAACACATTTTACTTTGTCAAAACAGGCTGGAATCAACTGCACTTCCAGACAGAGACCAAAATACCTGCTTGTTGCTTCACAGGCTGCACCATACCTGTGCACTGCACTGCAGTGAGAACCTGGTGTTTCCCATACAGCCGCGCCAGTCCCAGCCCAAGTGGTGGAAGCTAAGAGTGAGAGGTGATCACCATACAGGCAGGAAGCATCAAGTCTGAAATCTCTGATGGATGTAAAAGCCATCCTGGCAAGACCATGGGTCTGTAAAGCTTGATTTTCATTTTCTTTCACAGTCATTCTTAGGGTTTGTCTGTAGTGCTTTCTCCTCAAAAACCCAGGTTCTGAAAACAGAATAGAGAAGTATAACCCTCTCTGAGAGTTACAATGGGAGTTGCTTTAAAACAGCTGATTTACTATAAGCTTATGCTCTTGCACATCACCTTCAACCTTGCCTGTGTAAGTATTTTAAATATTACCTGTGTTATTTCACCACTGTGAACACAACACTGACAGGACAATATCAATGTACTGATACTTGAATGGTTAATCTTTTACATCTACGCAAAACAAAAATGACAGCCATTCAGGTCTGGTGTTCTATGTGAGTTCACTTACATGCCTAAGTACACAAGATACTGTTTGTAGGGACAACTCCTGAAACACTTCCAGACTTACACATTTTAGAAAATCCCACACATGGAAGCAAGAAGGGTCTGTATGTTTTATAAAATTGGTCTTTATGCTTACTTTGACTTCATGATATAGCACTTTAATATTAGCATCCATTATATAATAAAAAAGTGAAAAGTGAGGAATCAGAGATAGTATCATTATATACTACAGCCAACATTATTTAGGAAGGGCACCCAGCTACAAATACAAAGCTAAAGTTCAAGGATCAGCATTTACGGACATTTACTCTATGGACTAGGCTAATGGAGCAGTATTGGATTAAGGAATGAAAACTTCTCCAAAGCTGATTAAAGGCTTCTGAACTCCTCAGAGTGCCTTAAAAGTAATTCTATCTATTCTTAGTGAGAATTAATCTTGTTTTTTAAGACAGCACAATCATCAAAATGCAAGGTAGATCCAAATGTAAGGTAGAGGATATAAATTGAGAAACTGACAGGAATTACAAAAAAAACCACAAAAAACCACAAACCAAAAGGGATCTGACTTTTTGCTGGTTTTGCTGGTTTCTTCCATTGAGATTTAGTGGTGTGAGTTCTGGAAGACCCCAATACTAACTGAATTAAAAACGCCTTGCAATGCTGTGCAAAGGAAATATTCATACATATGTTTGTACATAAATGAAAAAAAGGTAGAAGCAAGATGCTGTGAAGTCATAAACCAGAACATAAGGATGCATTAGGCCATAAGAGATCCTCATGTAAAAAGAGAGAGAGAGAGAGAGAGAGAGAGAGAGAGAGAGGGGAGCAGAGCAGTCACATTGTCAGAAGAACATGTGCATTCTGGAGCCAACCATTCTGTCCCATGTAGGAAATGCATGCATAAAGCTTGCTGTTCCATTATTTATTGCTGCCCTGCTTATCCCACACTGTTCCATGGGGCAGCAAGTGTAACATGACCTCATGCAGCAACCGAGTCAAACATTTATTTTAGTTTAATAAATAATCAAGTACACTTACCACACAATGAAAGCTTATAGTAATGAGTAAAGAACGGCACACACAAACTCTTCTTTGCTTGTGCAGTTGTATAGGATTTTGGCTGAATCTCTGAGGGGGAATGTTTTGGTTTGAGGGGAGGAATTTTTTTTGTTACTGTTGGGGTTTTTGTTTCTTTTTTTTGCTTCCAGAGGCCTTGATTACATATTCAAATTTAGTCACCATAGTTCTAATCAGTAGTTCATAATAACCCAACTTTGTGGGTAGCTTGGCTGGCCATTTCTCCAGTCCCTATTATCTTTATCTGTTTAATGGTCCAGATGTCAGAACAATAGAACATGTTAAATATTGACACAGGGGAAGCATCAAGAAAATTAATATTGCTATTTTTATATACTAGTAAATGTTTATTTTGGTAAATGTTACCCTAAATACTCAGCACTGTTGTGGATCTTTCTTTCTAAAATTAACTGCTAGTCACAGACTAAATCGAATTCAGATATCACAGGAATTAACCTGTGATTTGTCATTCTAGCAGCTTGATTACCTTAATAATCTCATTGCTAAAGGCTATTCTTGTGTCAGTAGTATTGTGTGACAGATATTTGCTCAGCTGAAGAGTGTGTACTGCCTGCTTGCAGTGACCCTACCTCCACTAGTCTGTTCTTATGTACAGATACTTGTATCATCACTTGCCTGGCTTTATCCTCATTGCCATTGTCTAACTACAGCAGCTTCTGCAGATCTAGATGCAACCAAGTAACTCTGTGAGCAACTTAACATTGTCCTGTAGAGCATAATTCATTGACCACTTCATTCAAACTTGTATTTTCACTATCTCATGCCACTATTTAAAATCTGACAAATCACTTGATACTGTGCTGTCTCACTGGAGAATTTTATGAATGGAGAATATAAATATTCTCAATAGAGTCTATTTCCAGGCTTTGAAATAGCTGGCACAATTGATTCCAGTTTTCACACACAGAATGGGAGACGTGAGGCTGTTTTGTGCCCTTCTCTGTGGAACAAACTACCCAACTTTTTAGTATGACTTTCTCATTCAGAGCTCCAAGAGACAAAAAATGCAGATAAGCCATGCATTGTTTACTTTCCACTGATAGTTCATTATATTAAAACCTTTACAGAGAATGGCTATGTGATCCTCTGTTATGAAGGTGGCTGATGACAAATTTTCTATGAGATCTCTTCAGAAAGACAGGTTAACATAAAAGTAGCTCTTGACTCATTAGGGTTTACTTTGACTTATCATAGGAAGATATCTTTTGCAGTGGCATTGTTAGATAGGAGGACTTTTTTGACAAATACCATCTCCTAAAATCTCCTTAAGCACAGAATAAATACAGTTCAACCCAAAAGGGCTGAAGGACACTGCTAGCTAGTTGTATTGCTGCTGAGCATGGGTACCCTCTGCTCCAGAGATGGCACTGTTGGGGTGAGGCTATCCCAGAGAGAGGGTTGGGTGTTTTGGGGACCAACAGTGCTTCAAGTTCATTTTGCAATAATTGCATTTTTAGTACAGCACTTTAAAAAATGTTTCAGGTTCAGTCTCAGCCCTCCCAACTGGCTTAAGCTTGTTTTGCCAACCTGAGCTGAAACCTAAGAAATCCATCCCAGCTACACAGCTTATGTGAGCAGAGTTAGTCACTCCAGACTAAGAAATGAGCTGAGACAGTAGACGTTTCCTTCAGCAATGTGTCATGCTAAGGATTTGCCTATTTCATAAAGAAATACAACTTCATGTCAAATATAGTGAACCAAGGAGTCCCAAACGCACCCCGGTATTTCAAGTGGGTATTTCAAGATGTCTTCAAAGTAAAACTTGCATAGAATCCCATCCTTTCAGGATGAAACAGAAAGCCTAGAAAGTCTGAGATGTTTTCCTGTTGTACCCTGGGGCTGGGCTCAGCTGAGCCTGAGGGGCTTCCAGCACTATAGAGGAGTGATCAGAAGAATTCTTGTAGCCCTTGTCTGTGGGAACTTCAAATGGTGAAACCCTAAGATGTACAGGCACTTTCCACACCAACTTCCTTTTCAAACAACTTTGCTCAAATCGACCTGTCCTGTCATATGTTGTGGTGATGATGAATAAGGTGTTCCCCCACACACAGAAACTCTTTTTAATCTGTTATCTCTGCAAAACCCAGGAGTGAATACATAACTTCTCCATCTCAGCCTCCTCTGGCCCTAAGCATCTCTCCCCCTCATGGAGGTCAGAAGGCATCACTGAACAGGTTCCTGGTCATGCAACAAAAAGGAGACAAAAAAAGGAGCTATATCAGACCAGTTTCCTTGATTCTGACATATTTTCCAAACCACTGAGCACTACTATTTGACAGCGTGCATTGCCCAATTTAATTATACCATATTTCAAACAAAGACAAGTAAATACCCAGAGCTCTGTGGAACCAAAGGCACAATAGCCACAGAAGTGTACAACACTCCATTAAGGAGAAAGACAAAAAACGTACTAGAGTAATGTTCAAACAGCCTGTTCAAACATTCAGAGATCAGAAAATCCCAAATATAGGGCTGCTTATACAGTCAGGAGACTGCCTTTACCTCTGGTACAGTCCACAGATTCACAAGGTTCTGGCTGAAGCTTAATAGGCTTGTCCTGCCATCTCTACTTGGAGGACACACAGGTGCTGATGGAGACCCCTCAGATGTCCTCTAGCACAGGCATCAATGTGTGAACAGGCACATCAATACTGTTGTATGTACCTATGGACCTGCTGTCAGTGGCTGTGATGGAGGTAGGTGCAGGGAGGGCTGTATCTGATTGCTGCATACTGGTGAAAGGTACCCTAAAATACAATTAGCCACAAACTAATGTTGTCAAGGCCTGAGTGAATTTTTTGCCCCCTTTGTTTCTTTTTTTCCTCATTTTTTCTTGACTTAATGTTTTGGATCAAGCAAATTCTGTTATGGGGAAGGGAAAAAAAAAACCCAAAACCAAAAAAAACCAACCAAACAGCTGCGAAAATCTAGTTTAGATGGGAAAGGAGGAGTAAGTTCAAGTGACATGCAGTTTGGGATGCTGAACATTAGAACTATAAGAAATTAATCCACCACATTTTTTCCTGTTTTCTACGTGACTGAGGGGGACATCATTCCAGCTGGAATTATTTCAGCACAAGTCATATCCTAATGCATTAAGAATGAATCATTTATCTAATTATATATCTTTGTCTCTGTTCACATCCAGTTCCGCATATTAAGAAGAAACACAGCAAATGTAATCTAATTTTTCTCTCATTTATGCTTTCAAATATTAGGTCTTGATAGGAATTCACAGAATAAAAGCATGTTAAAGCAACTAAAAATGTTGAGCCTAATACTGCTCTTTGCTATTACACATTTTTAAAGGAGATTCTGCTTCTGATTTGCATTCCATGTCTCATTGTTTCAACTTGATTTTCTTAAGAGAAAAGGTTGACACAAAACACACTGGGACAAGTGTAAATGGAATTAAATACAAAAACCTTATCACATAAGCACATCTCTGCTGAAGTAAATTGGTCTGTTATAACATTATCTCTGTGCCTGAGTCCAGACAGAAGAATCCAAAAATTAGGCAGGTAAAGGCAAGCTTGCTATGTAGAGTTCCAGTAAGGGAATTTTCCCATATGGAAAATTAGAAAGTTGAGAAATGGTGATAAAAGTTGGATGAAGGGATCAGGTGGGATGAAAAGTGGTCTGTGGAATAATCACTACAGAATAAAGAGAAAGCCATAAATTGGAGGTGAAGGATGCCAAACTGATTCCAGAAGAAACAAGCAATTAAAGGAATTCAGGAGATGAACAACATTGACTTAGCCATGGAATGCAACTGTTTTAATGCCTATGACCTTCTCTTTTCAGAACAAAAGAGGAGAAAGCAAAAGAACATTCCTTTAAAAATATGTTTTGCTGCTCATGGCCAAGCAGAGGGCAGTGGTGAATGTTGCCGTTTGACAAAGGACTTGCATTTAGAGGTTCCTGAGGCATAAGTTGCCTCAGATTCAAGACCTTCGTGGCTTTCTGTTCCCTTAGTGTCTTGTCACTGCTTGATACATGCAGTAGTATAGCTCCTAGATAATATTAACAATCTCAGTTTCTGTACTCATCTCTTCAGCAAAGCCTGCAGGTAAATCTGGTGTTAGTACAAACAAAACCTCCCGGAGAAACTGGATATCAGCTCACCCATCCTCCATTCCAGCTTTAATCTCCCTGCAGTTGGCACTGGGGAACGTGCCAGCCTGGGACGCCTTTTCAGCCAATAAGCAAGGCTTCAGAAATAAATACACTGAAACTTCCTCACACTTTCTCTTCTGAAGTGAGTTGCAGAATCGGTATAAATCCCTCCCTTTCTTTTTCCCTGCTAGCCCAGCTGTCGGCAGCCGCCTCCCGCTTTCCATCCCGACAGTTCGCTTTTCCATAGGGATGCTAGCAACATCTGGTGGCGGCTGGAGGAACCGCAGCGCCTGGCAACCCCCGCCGAAAACCCGGCAAAAAACCCACCTCACCCTTTCCAACTGATAACAACAACCTGTCAGAGGGTAAGTGTTCAGTCTGGAGCAGGGGAGAAGACAACCTGGCTACGACAGAGCGCATGGGTCTTTCACAACATGAATTACTCTAGAAGGTGAATAGTGCAAGGCTGCTTCAGCCAAGTTCAACATAAAAGGATTCACTGGAGAAAAGATAGTAATATTTGTAATATTTGAAAGGCAGCCTCGGCAAAACAGAGGTCTGAACTCAGACCTGACCTCCAGACTCTCTAGCAGACTGGCTTTCCTCAAAATGAATGTCAAGGGATAGAAAATCATCCCATGTAAAAAGAACAGATCTCAAAAACTACTCAGGATTTTACCAGTAACATAAGTTGCATACATGCTAGATTTTCAAATGTACTTCAAACACAGATAGCTTTTAGGAGTTCAAACAGATATAGAAGCTTCATCCACATCCCAGAAAAGAGCCAAAGGGATTTGGAGGAGACCCAATGGAACAACTACTAGCCAGCTTCCCTGTACAACTTTGCAGCCTACTATTTTGCAGTTTAAATGTCACATCTGACAGGTTCTGATGCTCCAAAGTAAACCTCAGATGAAACTGCTGTGTTTTACATATCAAAATCAACAAAATCCAAAGGTCCTGCACCAAGCTCAAAATCACATCTAGTTTGTCCCTGGTATCAGTAAGCTCATATACTGACTGCTTTGAAATCATGAAAACATTACCCCTAAAAATGCTAGCTTTTGGAGGTGTCTAAGAACATCTGTACATACATATCTCAAATATGAATGAAGTCCTTTGAATCCTTTCTTGTCCCAACTAATAACATGAGTCAAACAGCCTTCCACGTTCATTTGAGGAAAATTAAGAAATTTGACGCTCTCATTTCTCGTTTTGCCTCCTGTTGTGAATACAGTCAAAATCCCCATGCAGCAGCAGAGAGTATTTTTGCCTTAGAGTCCTTAGAGGAACTTTTCAAAGAGCTGTAGTTAATAATCAGCCACATACAGACATCTCCTAGCTCTGAATATCATAAATATTCAACTACAACTCTATCCACCTGGATACTTTAATCATACCTGCTGTAGAACTCGCAAAATAGCTAAAAAATTGTGACATTTTAAGATTCCTCTTCCTGAAATGTTCAGAAACTCTACTCAAAACTAGAACCATCACATGCAAGCACAGAAAAGACAGTGCAAGTAATATATAATCAGAGTTTGAAGTTGTCTTGAGAATGACCAGAGGAACAGACTGTAATATACTTAAGCACAAAGACAAATTCTTTGCCTGAATTGGATAAAGATCTTCTGGGCTGAAAAAATTAATTAGGCTTCTTGCATCTCTGAGCTACAGGAGTGGGGAGTCTTGGTTGGGATAGTTTAAGACTTTCTTTAAAAACAGGCATTCCCACAGAGCTATACCACATATGCTTTCCACTTATGTCAATATACCAAAGGAGTTTTGCTTTTCAGGAACCACAGACACTGCAAAGAGGGGGAGAGTGCAGTTCGAAACTCAGGAACAACAGAGTTGATGTGTTTTCACTTTTCAAAGAAGACAACAATGAGTCATCCTTAGATAAATCACTGCAGCCTTGACTTCAACTTACCTGAGTGTTGTGCATGAAATTGTTGTGAGTTGGGAATCAAGGAGCGCAGCCTACTTTTCTCTATAGTGGCAGGTGCATTGCTTAGAGTGGGGGGAAGGAGGAAACATGACAAGGACTCTCTTGCATCTCAGCAAATCTTGACTGCTGGAGTGGCCTATCAACACTCCTGGCAGCTGATACAGATTGAAGTACTTGTGAGCCGCTCCATCTTGCCTTGTAGGGACTTCAGCTCCTCTCAGTATTGGGAAGGCAGCAGCAAGAGTGTGATGTCTAGTTTTGGTCACAGCACTTCAAGAAAGACATGAACCAAATGCAGAGAGCCCAGAGAGGTAACAAGAGTGAAGAGAAGTGTAGAAAACATAACCTCAGGTAACTACTAAAGGAAATCTTCTAGAAAAGAGAAAGCAGAAAAGAGTGCCCGTGAACTGCCTTAAAAAATGTATTCAGTTACTGCAAAGAGAAGGACAATTTAACCATGGGGACAGGAAAAGCAGTAACAGATTGAAACTGCACCAAGGGTACGGGACAGGACATTTTTGTTAGGGTACACTACAGCTAAGATTTCTGGGTTTATCTTGACACGAGTCAGTGCATTGCTTAAAAGTAACCTCAACTGTTTCATTTTAATGTGCTATTTTCTCTTCTGCTTTGCAGAATTAATAAATACATTCAAAACACTGTTAATAGAATCACTCCCTAAAATATATTAGCAGTGTAAAAACAAACTTTGTTTCTGTATACTTTAGTTTACAGCATGCCTGTCTACTTCATACACTTGTTGTGAGACCTGCTCAAACAGCTGCTATGCTATTTGAAAAGTGCAAGTATGAATAGCATTATTTTACTAATATATATTGGATATATTAATATGTATTTAGTAGCACTTTTGATATATTAATAGAACTGATACAAACTGAGAAAAATGAGTCCACGCACTGTGATCCTGCTTTCATTAGAAATTTTTCCATTTGACATTTTTTCATCATCTATAATAACACAAAGCTGAGAAAAAGGAAGTTGGGATGTATTTTAATAGCAGAAGGAAAGAGCCAGGGTCAGCACAGAGTTAGTGTGCAGGTGTCTCAACAGACTGTCATCAATAACCCATTTTTCCAAAAAAAAAGAAAAATTGTAGCAAATAAAACATAAAAGAGAAGCATTTTAAAAATTTAAAAGCTCTTTCAAATACTGAAAGTCCATACTATAACAGCAACTGGACATTCCAGGATGCACATTACCAAAGCATGAAAGCATTTCTGAGATTACACAGCCGTTAGCCTTGTGCCTCCCAGCACACCCAAGACACACATTAATGGCTTAATGTGTTACTGCTTAATTAAATGATTAAATGCTTTGTATGTGAGAGACAATCTGTTAAGTGCTAGGTTCTGGCACGCCTCACCCTGTAAACACATTAAAAGCTCTTGCCATCTGAAAAGGGAAGCAATGAGGGCACTAACATTTGGCTCTACATTATACAAAATTAATCCAACCAAAAGTGCCAAAATTTAACGATACTGACAGTGGGTGAACAAAAACACAAACTTTGCTTCCAGAAGCAAAGTCTCTATCAGAAGGGAATGAGAAAACAAAATAGAAAAAAAGCCAGCAATCATTTGTAAAGCAGGTGGCACATGTCTCCTAAAGCTCTTGCATGCTGTGCCTGAGATGCCTTGTAGAAATACAGTATCAAGCACTTTGAGATGTGTATTTTAACTAATAAAATCAATGCGGTTTATAGTTTGATTCCATCTGTTGCATAAAACATAAAAAATATGCTAGTGCAATTGTCACCTTCTTTAGAAGGCTAAGAGATTCTTCTTAGCAGTCATCTGGAGACTGCTAAGTATAAGAAAACTCTATGAGCTCCCCTTCTAATTTCAGAGAATCAAACTTAGTCAACACCACAGAAGATTACTAACTAAAAGATGTTGTTTAAGAGTGGTTTTACTGACAAGGAAAGAGAGTTAATTGGTCCATTTTGTATTCTGGGTCTTCTAACTTCCATAACTAGACTTCTTGTATTATTTCAGTAGACAAACTAAAATGGAATTGCTTCTCAACTCTACAGAAATCAACTCAGTTGCTGTTTTACCTCCTTGGGAACTTCAAAGAGCTACATACAACGCCAAAACAGAAGCCAGGGGAATCCCTGAACCCGATGCAAGGCCTCAAAAAAATCATAGAACCAGCAGAAAGCCAACCAGTGGCAAAATTTTGCCATTGAAACAAAGCTGAAAGGAGGCAAACACCAAGGTCAGACACCTTAAACACATGCAGAATTTTAAAAGATTTTTTCTGAAGTCCACAGGTTGAGGGTGATGATGAACTTATGAAAACAGCTACAAGACAAAATGATAGAATTTCCCCACTCTCCAGAGCCAAAAAATCCTTCCTGGACTACTCCGCTCCTGAAGACAAGTATGTGCAGCATTCTTTCCTTTCTTTATGTTAGCAAACAGCTACTTCACTTATAAGAAGCAGGATGACTCAGCTCACTGTCTCCCTCTGCGAGAGGGAGCTCAAAGCCAGCTGTTGCACCTGAAGAGGTCTCAAGATCCGAGTTAGGGATAGGACTGGAACAGGAGACCCTTCTTTATGTTTAAGCCTGCTTCACTGACAAATCTAGCATTGCAGTTGCTTTGCATACTTCGATTTTGTACAAATGATAGTTTGCTTAGTGCTGCTTAGTGAGAAGAGGGGCACTACAAAATCTTAAGTCCCAAATTCGAACACAACGTAAATTGTTTAAACTGCATCTCAAACACCAGATCTGAGGGTTTTGATATGAAGAAAAAAATAACCCCCCAAAAAAAACCCCACACCACCACACACCCCCCAGTTTCTATAAAATACTTTCTAGCTCCTTACTGCTCTTTACAATTCTATTTTTAATGTACAAAAATTCACTTCCAAATATTTTCATATATGATTACGATCAACAACAGCCTGAAGTTTTAGTCAGAGTAGCAATGGCCAGGAGTCTGTGCCGTGTTATAGTCCTGAAAGATTTTCTATCCTCTCAATGTGACAGGACTAACATGACTCATCTTCACTGATCTTGATCATCAGTTAAAGCTGCTAAATTTGGCAAGTGTGAGTCATTTTGAAGGCTAAGTATATATGAAGAATTGATTGTCAGTCTTTGTAGTCTCCTTAAGATTAAAATCTTGAAACAATGGTCTGCTCTCTCAAGGAGCTGCTGAGTTTATGGGGAAGGTGAAATGCATGCTATTACTTGAGAAGATCACATTTTCATGATTGAAAATCAGATGGGAGAAATTTTAATGAGGTGAGTGGTTTCTTGGTGTTTTTTTTCTCCATTTTCCCACACCCTATTCTTTAAGATCAGATATCCCTAGAGCTTTCCTGACTTTGATCTGCTTTGTTTTCAAAACTCTGGACTCCTTTCACTGCTGTCAGAATAGTCACATGTGCCAGTATGTGCCTATATTTACTGCAAGAAAACATTGAGGTTTACAAAGTTTGATGCAATTTAAATTCACAGAATTTTATCCTGTCCATACAGCACACTGAAAAGAGAAACTTTTAATTTTGCAACATTTTCATCAATTTGAAAACTAGATCATAGTTCAGTTTGTTGTACAATAATTCTAAATTCCATTCTGATTATTTTTCTCTGAACTTCTTTAGATGTGATGCCACCCTCATTGCAGGAGAAGCCTCCCTGGTTCCAAGTAGAAAAAACTCATTACTTCACAACTTATAAACAAGACAATCTCCTTAGATGACCTCCATCAGAAAGCAAAAACCAGTTTCCATGAAAGTAGCTCCAAGAGATGAATCCACTGTATCATATTCAAGCATCCCATTGACTTTGTACCAGTTAGCTTAGTCCCTGGAGTAATATTTAAACTAGATGATTGGGCAATAGGCCCTTTCAAACTGCACGTCAGCCTTAATAAACTTACACTAGTAGTACAAAACAGATTGAGTTTGATTGCCATATTGTGTACTACTGGCACAGTTTGGCAAACCAGAAGTCTAGCAGGTTCATCAAGGTCATTGTTATGATGATGCTCTCCTTCTTCATGCTCCTGCTGTTGAAGTGCTGAGATTATGAATCAGATTAAGTGTCTTGATGACACTTTGATTATCCTCCTTCCCCAGAAAGGTCATCAGGTTTTGGCTGGTAGGTGACAATCAGCTTTGGAAAGGAAGCAAATTTCAGAGTCACAAGCTGCCCCTTTATAACGTGATGATCTAGAAACAGACATGTCCTGGGCCAGAATGCTCAATTACTGTAATTCTATTCTAGTAGGACATTACCAGTGCCTGCAGCTGCAGAGGGCTCAGAGAAGCATGTATGCATGCTGGAGTAAGAAACACAACCTTCGATCAAACTACAATTTTGCCTTCACGTCAGTCAGTGGAGTTGCTTCACAGTGACTTACCAGTGAACCTCTTTATCTGAACTGGAGCAGAGCTTGGGAAGCAAAATCACATAGCAGAAATCTCTCCCTCTCTCCATATGTTCTGTTGGTAAGCATTTGTTAAGGAAGAACCCAACACATATACTAGGACCCAGGACGGGGTTATGTGCCAGAAGTACCACCACTGAGTTCAGAAGAGCCATGGTAAAAATTTCCTGCTGCTTTTTATTGCAGCTCCTCTGAGTTACTGTCAGATGAAGTACCACTGTCCCAAGTCCTTGGCACTAACCTACAGATGTCACAGGCTGTGGGAGCACTGCTCAGACCAGCTGGTCACCTCAGGCACCTCTTGGGGAAGGAAAAAAAGCTGTGGATCACTGTAGAGGATGCTCGAGGTGCAGAGTTAGGAACAGTGAAACCAAGGATGTGTTTTTTGATTGAATGCTTCAGGTAACATGGTGTTTCATCTGTGGAGGCAAATGTGTTTTACTTGTTGGCCCTTCAAGCTCCATTCATCTTCACACCTGTCTGAACTTATCAATACTAGAAGTTTCTTTTTAACTCCTAAACAAAGTAAATGCTCTGATTCTCTTATGTGAAGAATTACAAGACAGTACCCGTTCATTGAATGTTCTGCTGTGTTTATTTCTCTATAATGCCCTTAAGAACTATTCACATCTCTAATGGTACAGAGTGCTGAAATACTTTGCTGAGTCAGGAAAAAACGGTGCATTTAGCTACATTTTAAATCCTATTAAACTAAAATTATTATATTACTTAAGTGCTTCACAGGGTTGTGTGTGTTCATAAAGAGGACCTTCACTGTCCTTCTGGTGTTCGTAACTTTAATTGTCCTGAAAGTTGGCATTTTATTTATAATTAACCTGCTGTATTGCTATTTTCACTTAAAACAGCACTCAGATACTCTGAGTGGCATGAGTGTCCTGCCCTGGGGTTGCAATGCTTAGGCAGGAACAAATGAACAAACACATCCAGTCTCCATAAGTTTCTCCTGTTATCAGTTAACTTCATGGGCCCCAAGAGACATAAAAAAAAAGAAAAAAATTAGTTCAGGGCCCACCCTATTTACTGAGTGAATTCAGACACATCCGTAAAAGATGCTGTGTTTTTGTGCTGTTTCTTTCTAAGCAAGATCTTCAGCATCTCATCACTAGATGGCGGCGACCTTCACAAAATTCTAATCAATGTGAGCTTTATTCTCAAAAGTGCTTCCCAAACCCTCGCTTCTTCTTTGAAACACAGTAGCACCTTTTGCCCTTCTATTTTATGCATTGTTCTGCTGAATGCCTTCACTAATAACAAAGGGAGTCTATTTTTCAGTACAGTTATTTTGGGAAATAGAGACATATTTTGCTAAAACCATGTTATGCCTTTAAAACCTTAGCTGGCTGGACAAAGAACAGTCATATTATTCTGTCCTTAAATTTCTTTAGTATTCTTTTTATTCACATTCAGATTTGTGTGTACAAGAGTGTTTGTAGAGTCAATACAGATCCCATAGGCTATTCACCTGGGCCATTTTCTTGGCAATGTCCCATCAGGGAAAATTCTGAGGAGTCATTACTTTCAAGGTTTTGTTCATATTTCTAGATGTTTTCAAAAGTCACCTCACTTCCTATTAAGGACACAAAATGTAACAGGTCTCCCTCATCTCCTCAGAAGGTCCTTCAGCCCTGCCTAGCAGACCTGCTGAGCACCACACTTCATCTGTGATACTCACCCCATTGACCCAGCTTCACATTCCCTCCATCTCTTTCTGCAGGCCTGGGATATCTTGTATTTTGCACACAGGATTGTTACTTCTTTCCAGCATAAAAAGCCACTGGCATTTCACTGATCTGGCAGCCAAAGGTACATCACACATAGTGGGAACCTGGGTTCCCTTTTTGATCATAAACTTTCACAGTGGGTTTTTATTACTGAAGAGTCAGCTTTCGCTATTTTGTGTGCCAGTGAGACCCTGGTAGAGTAAGAGATGCTGATGCAATACTCATATCCATTGAGAAGCTTACACATGAATATGATCTTCACAGTAAAATATTCAAGCATTATAATAACCATTAACAATATGTTATGAAATATTTCAAAGTACAAAGTATTATTATATTAATGAAATAAATAGTCTCCAGAACTAAGTATTCCCTTTCTCCCTCAGAAGTAACCAGAATAGCCATGACAGCTTTTTATATTTAATAGCTCCCAAATATTTGTTTCTTTCTGTTGTTTTATAATGTGATGCAATATTCAGGCAACTGTGATCAAAGCTGGATTGCTACCTGTCCTCTTTAGTAAAAACTATTTTTGCCTGAATTATGAAGACAAATGCTAAAAATAGTCTGAAGACAAGTGTAGCAAATTAAATTGGAAAATTTATTCAAGCACCTCTGTGGCACTTCTCTCATCTCCAGCTTGAGTGAAAGGATAGGTAACTTTTAAAGATTAAATCATTCTTTTCCCACTTTTTTACTTCAACCACTGTTCACTAGTTTTAAGAGTACATTGAAATCATCCACTTGTCTCAAAATTCATTTTACAGGTATCAAATATATGTTATTCTGATCTCCTTTCATAAAAATGGCCTCCCAGTTTCTTAGCCAACTTCACAGCCTCACACTTTGCCAACTCTAACTTGAATTCACTATTTTCCTTAATGCTTTTAAATAACCCTATACAATTATGGTTTAAGAACAGTATGTATCTTTTCTATCTCATTATCTTCTTGCTCTTTCCATTCTCTAAGTTCTCTGTACCAACACTGTGAGTAAGCTTCTTACCTCTCACTTGCTGTCCCTAAGGGTGGATAATGGGTTTAGGCCCAATTCTTCCTGACTACCATGCCACTTCCTGCATTTTCTTCTTAGCTAATCCATCCTACTGGATCACTGGTTTATTCAGGCAAGAGGCAGGCCATGGTGCTGAGCAGCTCCATATGCTCTGTAAGGCTTGTTAGGATAGGTGTGGGCTTCTTTACCCCTCATCATTGATTGATGTGCTAGCAGAAGATGAGCAAAGACCTGTACCCACCAAAGTGAAGTTCATCCTTCAAATGCAGTTCCTAGCAGAGAGACAGGACAGCAACACAGAAGTTATGATGGACAGCAAAAGGAGTGAGAAATTAGACCTACCAATTAGACCTAACATATCTATCAAGTATCCCACAAGTCCTCCTTCCCATACCTAGTGCACTTATATTGACTGAAAGGCATATAGTTGATTGGATGTTGCTATGCGATTAGCAGCAGCATGTGCAGTACAATAGGGGCTTTAACAAGGAACCTACAACACCAAAAAGTGGGATTAGGGAGGAGGTGGGAGGCAGATGGGGTAAGGAATGGGAACAAGTTAAATCATGTCTAGTTCACATCCAAAGAGAGAATGAATAATTGCCTTAGTCTAGGACAGTACCCATGAAGGAAGACCATATTTCTCTGTATGTCAAGGTCCTTGTTATCCTTCTTCCACCATCAACACATATGAATGAATTGATGCATAGACTGTAAAACAGTACACTTTTTGCTAAATATTGAACAAAAGTGAGAAAATAAAAACCAGTATTTTAAACATTAAAATTACAAGTTGTTGCTCAGCCAAAAGATACTCGCAAAACTGTTTAATTGTATCACATTACAGGCTTCAAGGTTTCTCTGATTTCCTCAGTTAAAATTCCAAAATTAGCATACCAAAGAAAGTTATGATGTAATCTTATCAGAAGGCACTGGATAACACAGGCCAAAGATTTATCAAGATCTGATTGTAACTCCAGCTTCAGCAAAGGATGATGATGGTTGGATTATGAGTGACATTCCATAAATACTAAAAGGATGCTATTCCTACAGCACTGAAATTGGTGACTCAAATGACTGAGTCAGATACACAGTAACCCCTAAGTTTTTAAGGAGAACGAACTGTCCAATCAAATCAGAATCAAATATCAATATGAGAGACAGAAAAGACTTCTCCTAGTGTTAACTTCTGTTGCTTTTCAAACCAGTTGTTGAGTGAGTGAAGTTATGGCAAAACAGCCTTAATTGGCTCAAAACCTTCTCTTCTTCATACATATGAATGTCCCAAAATACTCCCTGGAAAAACAAAGCAATCCACACATTTAGTCCCAATATGTCAGATTTGAGTTACTCACATATGCTTAAAACTTAGTTTTACTGAATCTAAAACTTAGTTTTACTGAATCTAAAACTTAGTTTTACTGAATCTAAAACTTAGTTTTACTGAATCTAAAACTTAGTTTTACTGAATCTAAAACTTAGTTTTACTGAATCTAAGTTAGTGTTGCAAACAGATTTGTCCATTCTATTTCATGGGAAATTTACATTTGCTCTCAGCAGTACAAATTTTTTCTGGTGAATCTCAGTACTATTAAGACTGAGCTGTGAAAAACAATTGTACTTCAATTAAGTTGATAGAAAAGCAAGACACTGCAAAACAAAAATTGATTGGATGAATCATCTTTTTCTTGGGGAAAAACCAAAATATTAATCTTTGTATGGATTATTCAATGTCTAGTGGAAGTAGCTGTGTGGTTTCAGTCTCCCACTGGTAACTGCATCATCTACAGTATATTATAACCTTCCATGATTTATGACTCTGGTCTTGAGAAGGAAAGTCATGATTTATGAGATTATTATCTCTTAATTAGGAACTCAGCCTATGGGGAAAAGTGAAAGTAGGATATACTTGAAAACACAGCTCTGTGAGGCACAGACTTTTCAGCCTGAAATTTTTGGCTTTCAATCCTAAATTTTCTTACAGAAGACATCCTCTTCTTGCTTTCACTGCTCCCCAGAAATCAGATATAAATTGCTATTTGCTTTTTCTAGACTGTTCTGGTAGCACTGAAAATTCAAAATTCTTATTTCAACCTCCTGTCCTTGGCTGCAGCAATTATGAAATGATGACATTTATTATCCACAGGGCATCAAAGAAGATGCACAGTAAGTTCAAAACTCTGGACTCAAAAAGAGAAGACTATGTCCTCTTGAGGGATCTTCTTGTAAGGTTCCTGGGGGACACAGTTCTGGAAGGAAGATGGGCCCAAGATGGTTGGTCAGTATTCAAGGACCATGTCCTCCAGGACCCAAGAAAGAAGATGGGCAAGAACACCAGGAAGCCTGCATGGGTTACCAAAAAGCTCCTGGACTTTCCTGGGCATAAAAAGAGAGTGTATCAGGGATGGAAGGAAGAGAGAGTTAACTGGAAGTAATACAAAGTTGTCTGAGTAATCAGGGAATGGGTTAGGAAAAATAAAGCCCAGGTAAAATTAAAGGTAGCCAGGGACATAAAGGGGAACAAGAATTTCTGCCAGTATATTGGTGACAAAAAGGCAGGGTAGGAAAGATACAGATCCTTTCCGAGGAGAAACCAGAAAGCTGGTCATGTGGGATACAGAGAAGTCTGAGGAGCTCAGAAACTTCTTCACCTCAGTCTTCACTGGTAAGGCCTCTAGTTGCAGCACCCAAGTTTTGAAAAGTGAGCACATAAGCTGGGAGAGAAAAGTCCACCCACCATAACTGAAGATCAGGTTCAAGACCTTCTGAAGAACTTGAAGGTGCAGAAGTCCATGGGACATGAGATCTACCCACAGGTCCTTAGGGCACTGGTGGATTAAGTTGCCAAACCACTGTCCATCACATTTGAAGGGTTGTGGCAGACTGGTGAAGTTCCCACTGACAGGAAAAGAAGAAACAACCTCCATTTTCAAGAAGGGAAAATAAAAGTAAATCCAGAGAACTACAGGCCAGTCAGTCTCACCTCACTGGATAAGAAGCTGATTGAATGGTGGCAGTCAAAGAGTTGCAGTCAATGGCTCAATGTCAAAGTGGAAACCAGTGACAAATGGTGGTGTTCCTCAGGGGGATCCACACTATTTAACATCTTTGTTGGTTACAATGAGAGTGGGATTGAGTGCACCCTCAGCAAGTTTGCAGATGACACCAAGCTGTGTAGTGCAGTTGACATGCCAGAAGGGAGGGATGCCATCCAGTGGGACCTTGACAGGCAGCCCCATGAGAACCTCATGAAGTTCAACAAGGCCAAGTGCAAGGTCTTGCACCCGGGTTGAGGCAATCCCAAGCACAGATACAGGCTGGAAAGCGGCTTGAGTGGAGTCCTGAAGAGAAGCATTTGGGAGTGTTAGTGGATGAAAAACTTAACATGAGCCACCAGTGTA
>VZTY01021256.1:0-49514 GCA_013400935.1 Turnix velox | reverse complement strand
TCTGGTGAGGGATATCCCTGCCCATGGCAGGGGGGTTGGAACTAGATGATCTTTAAGTCCCCTTCCAACCCAGACTATGATTCTATAACATGAAAAATTAAAAGCTTCTAGTTAAATTGTATTCTGTGGCACTGTCTTCGCAGTTAACATTAAATTACTTTTTTTGAAAATAAGATTAAAACCTAAAATTATTTAATGTACTTCAAAAGTTCTAAGCAAATAAGTAGGTTGTTGCTCAAATTCATACAGTTAAAACTGATTTTAATTTTGGATTCAGAAAGGGAGTAGACCTGTAAAGCACAACGATCTAAAAGACAAAAGAAGACAAATAGGCAAACTATGTTTTCTCATCAGTAAGATTTCCTGGGGGACAGAATCTAGAAGCATGTGTATTTTTATATTTTTGAACCAGATATAGAAAATTATTTTTAAAAATCTTAAAAAAAAATCACACAGTTGCCTTATTGATAAAGCACTGAAAATCATTATAGTATATTGTAATTTTACAATACGATTTTGTTTTGCATTATACATGACATATATGTCCTTCTGTAAGAGTCTATGGTGATCTATTTTAGGTAATATTCTCCAAAATATAGTTTATGCTCTAAAAAATCTGTTGGAAAAATTTCTCTGACATGAAAGACCAGGTCAAAAACTACGCACAAGGTGAAGAAGTGAGAAGAAACTTTATTTGATAACAGAGAAGAAAATTAATTCATTCATCTAATATTTTCTGGATTTGGGGAACTGTTGCAGGAATAACATCACCCAAACAAATTTCTTCATTAAGAATGCTCATAACAGCTTGGGCAGGAAATGTCATCACATACCATCACACTGCCCATGCTGTGAATGTCAGCGATAACACCTTTTGATGAAGGCTGCTGTATCATTTAATAAAATATTCAAATTATTGCCACTGATGCTTGCTTTTTCTCATGTCCGGTAGCAGAGTCCTATCAAAGAAAACCAAATTTTTATGTAAATTACAACCTTTTGCTGCCATTCAGTAAATCAAATGTACTGAAGTAAAGATTCCCACATCTGAGTGTTGATAAAGTCACAAATCCCATGGGAGGTAGCTGGGTAAGAGTGACCAGGGAAAACGCTTTTATAAAACACTTTCAGACACCTGATACCTATTTTCCTATCCCATAGGTAGAAGTTTTCCCAAGATAGAAGGGATAATAATTATTGTATCTTGAGAAATGCATTTTATAGGTAAGCCTGTCAGATTACTTCTTCATCCTAAAGAACATTTATCTGGGAGGTGTGTGTTTTTACAGAGTGGGCTGACAGCAATCAAGGATTCCTAGAAACATTTTATCCAATATCTGTCCCTTTCTCTCCACAGTGAACCGGTCTCCTCAGTGGCAACTCCATGAACATTTTAGGAGGGGGAGGTGAGGGAAAAAGGAGAGAGAAAAAAGGCTGAGTCCTAAGTTAGGTGCAGTCTGTGTGCTTTGCAGGTTGCTCCTGCTGGTCTGCTTCCTTCAGGACATTTAGCAGAAGGCTCTCTAATATACTGTACTGATTGTGTAATCACAGAATCACAGAATACCAGGGATTGGAAGGGACCTCAAGAGATCATCTAGTCCAATCTCCCTGCCTAGGAGTAATGAATGCAAATTGGAAGATGGTAGATTTAGGCTGGATATAAGAAAGAAGTTCTTTACTGTGAGGGGCATGAGACACTGGAACAGGTTGTCCTGAGAGGTTGCGGATGCCCCCTTTCTGGAGGTGTTTAAGGCCAGGCTGGATGAGGCATTGAGCAACCATATCTACTGGGAGGTGTCCCTGGCTATGGCAGGAGGGCTGCATCTTGAAGGTCCCTTCTAATCCAAACCCTTCTATGCTGGAGCAGGAACACCTGGATCAGGTCACAGATGTGAAAGTTATGATACCATTGTGTGGATGTACATTCATCCAGATGAACCAGTTACATACAATCATAATTTACAAATCCATCAGCCTTCTGAACATACAATGTGTGTTTGCTAAGTCCCACAGAGCACTGATACCATTTATTGCAAACTGTTTGGTCTTTGCTAAGTTGTTCACATAATACAAGCACATCTGAAAGAATTTGATACATTTAGTTCAACCCAAATTGAAACTAAGATGGTCATGTTGTCTACCCAGTATCCATAATAAAACAAAGGCTGTTAGTAATGAATTATTTCTCTCCAGTTAGTGTCATTGCTTCCCTAAACACACCATTATAAGCTAGCAACAGTCTAAAAATGCTTATACATCATCACAATGGAACTTATTATATTACTGCTGGTTTTAAAAATAGTATTGAAATGTGGATTGTGTGAGAATTCTTTTGTAACTGTTTAAGCAAAATGTGAATTATTAAAGTTCCTTTGGACATGCAGCCTTCTTGAGACACTGTGAAATAGGCTGTCATAAATATGCCTGTGGAATAATATGAAAATGTTCTCTAGTCAATGTGCATTCAGCAGGAATATTGCATTCATGTTATTTTCATTTCATTAATTTTAATATGGAAATCAGAGATTCATTACAGTGCAGCAAGAAATACATAATGATATAAAATTTCAGAGCACACAAATGAAATTATGCCTTACCAATTTTCATTTCCCCACAGCTCTCTGAAAATAATATAAACAGAAGTTGTGTTTCAGGGTCGGTGTGGCATAACCAATTTCGCTCAGGCGGAGAGCCAAGAAAACACAAGTTCTAATCCCTACCCTTGGGCTCTCAATTCAGCAAGGCACTTATGTCCCTATGTAACTTCAAGAAAAAGTAGTGGTGTTGAAGTCAATGAATCTACTTCACCATTCATGTATTTTCCAAGTACTCAGTGAGGCTCTTTTCCTCTATTTATTTTTTTTTTCCCTCTTCTAACACAGGAGCAATAGTTAATTGTTACACAGTGGTGCTGTGAGGCTTTTAATCCCTCTTTCTGATGGACTGATACAGCTGTAGCACCATGGAATGACAATGTTTTGCAGTCTTCAGAATGTTTACTTCACTAACATCAATTTCATTTTATGAACGTAATGTCTCCTGATTTTAAGCAATGCTGAGCAACTCTGTCCCTCTTTCACATTAGCTGTACTGGAGTATTATAGGAGTGCAAACAAATTCACCTCATACCCTACCCTTCTTGGATGAAATCACTTGAACTTTTCTATATTCCCTCTCTGATATGAACACACAGTTCCTATCCTTCAGCTGAACTTTTATTTGAGAAGTTCCCTATCTATGCAGGTACAACATAAGTTCAAAGTTGGACCAAGCCTGCCTTCACTGTGTCCTTGCAGCTTTGCCCCTGGTGGCAGATCTTCACCTTCAAGTTTCTCCCTCCTGCATTGTCTGATCTCCTGTCCTGGTTCCCATTCCTGTACTTTTTAACACCAGTCACCTCAGATTTCCTCAAATGTATTCACTTTCACCAGGATCATCCTCTAGAATAATCATCCTGATTTCTCCAAATCCCTTGCTTCCATCACTTCAGCAAGAGGTTCTTAATTTGAAGGCCACTACAACATTCTGGCATCAGCTCTTGTTGCTTCTTTCTGAAGTGCTTCCACCCTTTGTCAAACCATACTAATTTTGTAGGGAAAATTTTCTGAAGGTGCAAAAAATCATGGTTATTATCTTTTTAATCTCTCAAAAGCTGTGACAATTCCCTTCAAATCCTTTCTTTTCTGATGCTGAAATACAGGGGATAAAAAATTTAGTCTCCTGTAAAATTCATTGCTATTATATGTTATTATATCATATTATCATTCATCCCCATCTAGCTTTCCCAGTTTGTCACATCTTACCCTTATATGAAGTTCTGTGTTCTTTTGCAGGTTAAGGTCTGTCTTCTTGGCTGCTTCTCACTGCAGTAACATCCACAATGGCGCTCCAAACTGCAATTAGCCTTTCTAAAGGTCTGTGAAAAGTCAACCACAGTTTGGGTCCAAACCATACCCTTATCCCCTTTATTCTTCCCAGGTGGGCATCCTCTGTTAGATGTTCCCAGGAAGCCAGCAGTGCTGTGCTTTGAGGAAAAGTTACTGTCCAGACAATCTCAGGGTTCAATATTTTATGGACACTGAGGAGCATCAGCAGGTTACTCCTTGGTGTTACTTGGATATTGTTACATGCCACAGCTATTGTGCATATTTTATTTTTATAAAATACAAAGCCTTTCAAAAACCTTCAGATCTATAACTAGATGTAAAAGAGAAGCAAGACTGAAACAGATTCAAACACATCCTAATGATGACAACTGGTTCAGTTTTTTTTCAAAAGCTGCTTTGTTCTACGTGCTTTCCAAGTTCAAAGCTTTTGTAGCCTGCTTTCAAAATACTGTTAGAATCATAGAATGTGTTGAGTTGGAGGGAACTTTCAAAGGTCATCTACTCCAACCCCCCTGCAGTGAGCAGGGACATCATTGACTACATCAGGTTGCTCAGAGCTCATCAAGCCTGGCTTTGAATGTCTCTAGGGCTGGGGCCTCCACCACCTCTCTGGGCAACTTGTTCCAGTGCCTCACCACCCTCATGGTGAAGAACTTCTTCCTAATGTACAGTTAAAACTGTCCTGCTCTAGTCTAAAACCATTGCCCCCGGAGCTATTGCTTCATGCACTTGCAAACAGTCCCTCCCCAGCTTTCCTGTGGCCCCTCTTCAGGTACTAGTAGGGCCACTATGTGGTCTCCCTGGAGCCTTCTGTTCTCCAGGCTGATTAGCCCTAGTTCTCTCAGCCTGATTTTAAATTGTTAGCTGCTCATTCCATCACAAGAGGCAACAGCCAAGACCCATTTCACATATAAATATCTGTTTCACAGTTTCCAGAAGAACAACATAGATCTTCTAAGGGGTCATTTTTGTTCACATATCTAGCCTCATTATTGCAGATGGATTGCTTTACATGTTCTGCTGAATTCAAAACTGGCTTTGATGTTCCTTTTATCAAATTAGCCTCTCCTTTAATTATAAGTGCTTGATCTTAATTTGGTAAATTAAGATAGGCTGTCAGTCACTTAGTCCTATGACGCTGACAGCACTAGATTCCTGCTCTTAGTAGGAACTAAGGGGCCAGCCAAGCAATCTATTACAGTGTGATTCTCTCCCATGCAACTCCATTAAATTCCTGGATGTTTCACTAGCATATTATCAGCAAAGGAAAGTGAAAATCATAATTCCTGGCTTCCCTACCATGCAGGGGAGTAAGAGATAGGACACAAGGTTCAGCTACCACACACTGACATGGTATGCATTCTCACCTTACTATGTATCAAGACAGCAAAGAAAAAAACTTTCTGCCTTCAGCACACTTTCCAGTACAAGCTCACTACCTACTCATGTTCTGGGTTGCACTAGGAAAATGCTGCCAGCAGATAACGAGAGGTAATCCTTCCCCTCTGCCTCACCATTTATGAGACCCATCTGGGGTACTGGGTCCAGCGCTTGGCTCTCCACTACAAAACAGATATGGAGTTACTCAAGTGAGCACAGAAAAACTGTGCAAACTTTCTGTTGCCTTCAACAGAGATATTAGAGTGGGCAATTAGGCCTCTGGCTGGCAAACAGTTTTGTTTGCTGAACAAAGAGAAGTCATCACACATCATGACTCTTCAAGGGCTGAAAACCAAACTAAGTGTTGGCAGAACTGAAGTCTAATGTGCCTAATGAATTCATTCTCTTTCCGACTGAAGAAAAAAGAAGTAATTAAGACAAACAATTTAGCTGCTTCCATTTAAAAATTGGTACTGACTATGTAAGTGGATGGTTTTCACAAGTAATTTTCTAAATTTTAACAACTGCTGTTTGTATAAATCAAAAACAAATATAAATGAGCTACTGTACAAAGGTAGAGAGCAAATGTTACAAGTGATAATTTTCCTTCTGTATCCAGATCTGAGAACAACTCTAATTTAAGATAATCTGTACAGAAATTCCACTGTGTGTGTGAAATGACTTTAAAATGTTTACAACCATAAATCCAAGTTTTGCAACAATTCTAGAAAGAGCAAAGTATCAGCACAATACAGAACTATTCAAACTGTTGAAAAAGTACTGTTAAATGTCTATTTCTGAACCATGTTCATATTGCATTTTCCAGAATGTTCCAGTGTTCCAGAAAAAGAAAGCACCATATGATTCCAGATGCAATTAAATGGAGGAGTTACAAAGATAAACCACAAGAAGTAAGACTATGACTAGAAAGTTCTGCATATTCCTCTGAGGGTTTTTTAGCATCATCTTACAGTTAGTGTAGATATTATCATTCTTTAATAATTACAGCAGAGCACACAATAACTATAGTTCCCCAAGTAAGATAGTACTTTCCAAGTAAGATAGTACAATTACCAATAATTTAAGAATTTGGCTATTGCTAATTAGAGCATCCACTCAAATATTATCCTTGGGTCATGCAGTTAATTTTGTCTAAACTTTGTGAAAATAAGAACATTTCAGGAAGTTTCCTACTGTTGGTTGTAACACACATCTATTTAAAAGCCACAGTGATAGTTTTGAACTTCTACAGTGCTTTGTCACGTGTATTTCACAGAGAAATTACTTAAAATTTAGCCCAGTCAGACTAATACATGTGAAAACATGGCAATACCACTTAGCTTGAATGTGCAGAGGAAAGCAGTAGATGGTAGTTACACTTTGTGAAAGGATCCTCAAAATGAAGCTGATGGGAATCATTTGCCCAGATCTATTTTCCTTCCAAAGGAGAAGGGAACCAGAGCATCCAGCTTCAACGGAGGGGAAGCTAAAAGACACTGCGTGTTCACATGCTTTAGCTGTTTGCATCAGGTATCTTTCAGTACAGGAAGACACGTGGTTCATTTGAGAAAGCATTTTTCAATGACAAACGTACATTAATCCATGAAAAGAGCCTGGTTCTGGCTAGGATAGGCTTAAGAGTTGGAGATACAGGGATCCTATTACCATCTAAGCCATGTGCACTAGCAGCCAGAGCTAGCCAGGAAGCAGGACAGGAAGTGGTCAGGGGGTGGAATGAAGGAACCTAGGTTCCCAGGCATGGCTGTGTGAGTACAGAAAGGTGCACATCATAATATATCATGCCAGTGCATTCTCTCACTCCTGTTATTGTTGTTCTTTCTTTTCTTATTGCCAAGGTTCTTCTTCAGTTAAACTTTGCTTTTTTGTCTTTGTCTCAACCCACGTGTGTCATTTTGGTTTTTTTTCTGCTCATGAGTCTGCCCCCACAATGGGGGGACACGTTGTACTTTCTTCTCCATGAAATCAAACCACTACAGATGAACAGTTTTACTGAGATGAAAGATGAGTTTTACTCATCAATGAAGCAAAAAGAAGTTTCTGGCATAACATGAAACACGACTAAGGGATAATGGGATGGGATAATTCAGTTAGGATACTTCATTTACATACTTCAGCTAAGGTAAATAGCAAGAGTATCACTAGAGAAACAATTTCAAAGATTTAATCTTCTTTTCCTTGGATAAGTATCTTAAAGAATTTTTTCAGCACCAAATATATTCTTCATATTAGTTATGGTGTAAGTATGCACAGATGCTTCTTCACAAATGACATAGTAACATGGTACAGGGTCAGGAGAGGAAGAAGTGTCTATTAGCAACTGGTAATGGGCAAGAAGGCTTTCTGTCAAGCAACAAGATATGTGAGACTAGTCCTGAATCTTAAACGTATAATATATAGGTGCTGTAATGCAGTAGCATAATACACTCACTTGTAACCCCTCCTATGCTCAGGAGCATAACTTTTTTACTGCCATTACCAGCAAGTAGTTGCCACCATGACAGTAAGTTCATCTGCGTCTGTATTTCATTCTTCACATTGTTTAGGGAATAATAGGCATCTGTCACAAAAAAAGTGAAAATAGGTGAGTGAGGGAAACATAACTTTCTTATTACTTCTGTGGGCCATGTGGAGTACCTACTTGGCATGAACAGAAATCCAAAGATGCTTCTGATGATTAGAAACATCTTTTGTGAAAAGCATACTTTAAGACTAGTGATTTAGATATTTTCTCCCAGTGCTCAACTTCTGATAGACATCACAATTTCTCTGTTTAGCTTTCTGCAGATAACCCATCCAGCTGCTTTGTTTGCTCAAAGAGGTATTAGCTGGTTCAATACTACACCCTTCTTATTTGAAGTTTCTCCAAAGTATATTTGCCAACAGATCTAGCAGATGCATCAGCTGAAACATGCTTTGTGTTTTCTGGAAGTACTAAAATGTGCTTCAGCCTTAGTAGTGGCTTAATATAAGCCAAATGTAGGCATATTCAGCCTCCTATGCTCTGGAAACAAAGGCTTTGGTAAAAGGTCAATAAGCAAAATGTCCCAAAACTGGTACTTCACTAATCCACTGCCTTGTACAAGTTAGGAACCAGCTTTTAGGAGTCTTCATTCTACATGAGAGTATGAATCAGTATCATGGCAAAACTCTCTTCTTGCTGTCAGTAAACAGCTGAAGATGCTCCAGAAACTCAGCTCACAAATACATCAAAGAAGCTAAAGATGCTCTACAAGTGTGACTGCAGAGCCACAAAATGCACCATCTTCCCAGCAGGTTATTGATGACACAGTATGAGTTTAGTGTGGCACAAGCTTGTCAGCAGCCTAAGAGGCCTAGGAAGACTTAGCAGGATTTAAAGGAGATAAAAACAATGAAGAAATTTGTCCTCTTTCTTCGCTAAAGCATTAGATTATCTCAGTTTAGAGGTGATTGTGTCCTTTTTGACCAATTTCTGCATGCATGCTGGCTTTTCCTTTCCCCAGAGTGAAATTCAGGCAGGAAAACAGAGACTCAGTGCGTTCCCCTCCTCTACCTCAGTGTTAAGAAGGAATAAGTCCTGACAGTATTTTATTCCCTTTGTTTAAGGATACAGAACAAACTGAATGAGCAGCAGTTTCCCTCCATAAGCCATGTGGCACATTCCACATGGGGAGGGGAGCACATCACAGTGTTCTGCACAACCTACATGAGTATCAGCCTCCTAGGGAATGCTCCTCTGCCCACCTCTAACAGAAAAGAGGATGCACAGCCACTGCCACACAAGGTCAGCATCCATCTGACACTGGACCAAAAAGAGCTGGCAAGCCCTTGTTGCTGCTTTTGACAGTCAAGCTTCAATGAAGCATAGGACATTAGCTTTTCATCCATTGAGAGAAGCATTATTATATAAAGCTAGCAGATATTTCTCCCTCTCACAGAATGAAAATCATGGGAAGCGCACTGTACCCTGGACACCGCAAATAGAAATGTCATTTCCAGATAAGAGTCACTACAGCATGTGACCAATGCTAGAACTTAGTAACCAAACAAATATCCTTCTGTCTTGAGGTTTTGAACTCATATCTAGTCTGGAATGAGTGCAGCTGTAAATTGTTGTCACATATGGTTGCACCACAGGCTATCCCTTATGATCAGTTAATCTCAAAGCACTTCTGTTTGTCAGCATTACCCAGGAAAAGAGTCACTGGTGACTTCCCCAAGCTGAAAAAGGAAAAAGCTCATAGGCTTTACTTTCACACATACTTCTACAACACAAAAGGTGAATTTAGATACATCCTTCCAAACAACAAGCCTAATGTTCTCTTCAGAGATAAATCCACTAATGGAAGAATTTAATTATCTACCGTCCTCTCCCAGTTATGTGGAAAATAAATACAGCTTATCTATCACAAACAGCTAATGCTGATGCAGATCCCCTCCCTGTGTTATAAAGCCCAAGCAGTCTTCCACACTCTACTCAGTGGTATTGTGGAATTCCTTTATCCTTTCCAGTGCCATATCCAAGTCACAAACTGCACAGGGATTACTTGTCACCAACCACCTGCTCAAGACTGCACCACCTAACTCACATTGTTTATGTGATGGATAATGTAATGAAGAGTTCTCTGCTTAAGAACACCTGACCACCCTAGGTATAGGCAGCCTTCAGAAACATACAGCACGTCCACAGAGTGATGTGTAAAGCCCATGAAAAGATGCATTCTCCAGCAACATGGCAGAAAGCTTGTAAAAGTTCTACAAAAAAAATAGCATTGCCAGTTTCTACAGTGGCTTCTGGATGGAACTGTCAACAGCCTTTCATCAACCTTGGCTTCAGGTTCTCTGTAAACAGCTGCACCTCTAATTTCAGACAGGTTATTATTTTGAAACCACAGGCTCTTGCAGCTTAAAGGCACTTTGTTGCTTTGAACAATGTTTTTCCTTTTGCTGTGCTGCCATCCAGGGCAGCCTTTACACACACAAAATCTTCATCTCTAGGGACAACATGAATTCAGTGTTCCAAATAGTAGGATCCCTTACTAAATTAATTACTTCAGTTTTAGCTTTAAAAATAACTGCAAAGTTCATCTTTCTAAGCTCTGCATTCAATGCTAAGAAGTATATTGAAAGAGGAACAATGCCCTTTTTCTCCTACTCAAACAAGTCTCACTACAAATACCCAACCAGAGAGAATTTCTATGAAATGAACTGGTGCTTCTCTAGAGTGCATTGCACAGTTTTTCAGGAGGATAAAAATTCAGACACTTACAAAGTTAGGGATTTTTTTTTACCCTTAGTACCAAAAAAGTGCTGGTCTCTTCTGAGTCATGTTAGTGTTGAGATACTGTGGCAGAATCTTCAGCAAAATGCGTTCTTATAGCAAGGAGGAGAAAAAAGTTGGTCTCCTCAAATTTGACCTTAAATGGTGAAGTTCTCAATAGAGATATGCAACAACTGGACCATTTTCTGTATCTAGTCAACCTAGGACATTTGCTCTAAAATTTCAATATTGGCAGAAATAGCAGCAACGTCAAAATCTCTAACACATTCCTTACTCTTTGTAACTCAACTCTCATGTTCTTATTCATCTAGACTAATCAGAGTATTAGTTGATTTTAAGTACTGCAGTGCTTTGTGTAAGATAACAGTCAGTAAAGTCTCAATCAAGTTGCTGGTCTTGTTTGAAGACTTTTTTCTGTTTATTTTAAAAACACATTACAGTGAGTCTTCTCAAAAAAGTCTTCTTAAAAACCTTCAGGTTATTTTAATGGTTCTTGCACACTTTTGACAGCTTGTGAAGCATCAGCCAGCAGTCTTTTATACCCTTTATGTATTTGTGACACAGCCTAAAAAACCACCAGTAGAGTCCAATATAATTTTATCTTTTAACATACATTAGCATGTTTGTATTGATTTCATTAAAAATTCTCAATTAAAGCAAGGTAACTTCACATTTTCAGTGTGATCCAAGAGCAACCTTTTCCCACTTTCTATACCTCTAAAAGCTTCTAATAAAGGTCCGGATGAAAGATTAAGACCAGGTTCAAAAAGACATTAGAGATTAGGTTTCAAACATTCCATTTCTGTAACTCTTTGCAGCTTTTGTGGTTTTGCTGATTGGCAGAAGTATAAGCTGTGCTCTTCCTTCGATGTATAGAAAAATGCTATTTAAGTGTCTGCAAGTGGCTGTTCAATACTTCAGACCTTGAAGGTGGTTACCCATAACACTTTAAAGAAGACTGACCTTAAAATTTTTCCTAATTTTATCTTTTCCTCTGGTAATACATAGTGGATGCATCAGTTGCTGCTTGCTCCAGTTATTCTGAAATGGCTGCCATTTCACTGGATTCAGTGTGGAAAGAGGAACTTTTTTTTTATAGACTACTGTAAGGCTAGCAAACATAGTTGGTTTATGGAGCAAACCAGAATAGCTGCTCACTTTAACACTTCTACATCCAATAATAGAAAAGGTAAATTGAAAAACTTTACAAAGCTAGATCTAAGGGCATATCTGATTTCCCACTGTTTCCCATCCCTTTCACGCTGGCATAGATCTGATTTCAAATTAGTTACAGAGATTTGTAAGTGATTAAATGCTCTGGGGAATTCAGGACCAGTGCTTTAGCAGTGAAAATCTAAAATTAAGAGAAGATCAAATTATTTTGCAGAGAGGGAAGAAAACCAGAGAGGAGAAAAATATCCATGGATGGGAGAAAATAAAAGAAAATAAATACTGTCTATCACAAAAGTACAAGTAAATTTAGTTAAAAAAATGACAGTTTCATGCTGTGTGGGAGTCTTCTCCAGATTTCAAAGGACTGCCAATTTTTATTTCCTCTTCGTGCTGTATGTACTCAATATATCAAGTAAGTGCTGGTCTGCTTTTGCAATGTATATTCTCTATGGATGGTGGAATCAGAGATGATGCTGGAAATATTTGGAGACATTATTTGATGAAGAATTTACTTCCTTAAGTATCCAAGCTCAATTCTTCACAGCTGTGCAAAGTGACTTAAAAGTCCCTATGGTTGCAGCAGGTGCTTTCCTTACATTCACAGAACAAGTGGTGTGGTTTGCCTGTGGTCCCAGAAACTTGCTGTGGCCAGCCAAGATTTCCCACCCCTAATTCATAATCTAACATGGGGGGTGCCCTGGCTTTTGCAATGCAGCTGCCATGTCAAATGTAGTTTTTTACCCGCTTCTAAAATCACCAGTGAAAGCACAAAGTATTAGACAGTGGAGTGTTAAGATCTTGGTTTCTCATTTGTGAGAGCAAATTGGAGAAATTTTTCTTCTGCTGATACTTTTGTTGATTTTTCTCTGCTTATTTCCAGCCCATTTTGAACCCCTAAAGGTGAGTAATGTGGAACTCCTGCCTTATTTCAACTCCTAAAGCCCCTGAAGTAACCCGACTGCCAGCAAAAAATTTATTTACTTATTTGTAGTGTCCTTGAGAGCCCCAATGCAGAAAGATGCTGTTTCAAGTGTCTTTGAGAAAAGCCTTGGTAAAATAACCTAAATTGCTCTGTAAAATAACATTAACCTCAGGGCATCACATGTACTGAGAAAACTTGAGGGACCGACTCTCCTCATAAATTAGTAGAGTCCTATTTTAAAGCAAAATATTGATATTCAAATACGTACATTAAGAAGGCACTCCAGATGGATCAGTTCATTTTGCTGTCCACATTTTGGAAAGAGAAAGTATGACTGTGCCCATAACAGCAGACAATTCAAAGCTTGAGTGTTACAGAGCGAAGTCTTGTTTACAGAGCTCTTCCTAGATGTCTTAATAAAATACTTGAAGCTTTTCATTTTTCATGAACTGTGTGAATTCAAGTACACAGATAAGGCATTGAAAGCTGAAAAAGCAATAAAAATAGAAAACTGCTAGCCTTATATTTTAGTAGAAAATAGAAAGCCACCCGTAAACAAGCTCTTAGTTTTTAAGGGTTGAAGTAGAGACAGACATGAAAGTGCTAAACCTTTTGTGTGGCTCTGAACTTTTATCTCATTTAGATAAAGAATTACAGCATTTAACCAAAATGCACAAAGTTTAAGCAGACATAAGAGGAAGAATAGTAAAAGCAGAAAGACCTGTGAAACATCACTCTACATTCATCTACAAGTTTGAGACCCCTATTATCATAATTATTAATAAGGATCCTGTAATACTTCTTTTCTTAAATATTATTTTTATATACTCAAAAGCCATCAGATCTCTTCCAACACCAGAATTCCAATATGACTAAGTTATCCAGACATGTCTTTACTGAATATTCTTTCCTAAAAAAACCTGCAGGATGTAAACCATTCAAAGTGATCACAAACTACTGAAAATTTTAAGTGCAGTTCACATGTAGAAAGTGGAAGTGGAAAAATACATTGAAAAGTTCTCCTATTCACACATTCAAATTAAATTTAAATTCATTTTGTTTAGAATCTTACCTTAAAGTTGTATTAGCGTTTATCCATTAGGCAGAACATGTCAAATCTTAAAATATCAACTCTATTTTGACTACAGTTTGATGGTTTTCACTTACCTTACTGCCTGCAATGTCTGGAACTTGCTTTTTATTGCAAAATAATTAAGATCAACTTGTTTCTCATACTCCAGTATGGAAATTCATACTCAGTAAAGAATTCATCTTCCAGTATCAGCAGATGAATAAAATTTCAAGGCAAATGTACAGTGTATCATTCAACCAACTTTCTCAACAGTGGACAACTTTAACTCATGTTTTCTAATAAGTAGCATGTAATTTTATTAATTTATATTGTAGTCTAATATAAGCAAGAAGAAATTAGTTTGGAGGTCTTTGAATGGTTCATTGTCACGTAATTATTCATAATTCATTACTGCCAAATAATAGAGTAGTCCTTGGGCATGAGATGCACAAGCTTATACTTCCTTCAGTATTCAGCTATTCCACTCTGGTGATATCAGTGTGGGAAATTAACATCAGTGAAATTTAAAGACTAAGTTTGCTTCCCTTGAGGTTTATGCCTATGCTAGAGCTTCACTAGAGCACAATATACCTAAGTGAAATGTCTTTTCTGCGTGAATCCCAGAACAAAGCATGCATTTCTATGACAAAGATGAACCCAGTATAAGAAACATGCTCCACTTCAAACACATTCACTAAATCAAATTTAAATATAACAAGGGAAGAAAAACTGTCCTTTCTAAAGCTGCAGGCAACACAGAGTCTTCAGAAAACTTGCCATACCTTTTTGACCTATTTGGTCCTTTGACAACACCACAGTCCAACTACAACCCAAATCTGCTCCTGAAACACTCCAATAATACAACATACCACAGCTCTGCTAAGCCTGTAATTAAAAAGCTGAAATCACCAGCACATCTGTCAATGAATGTCTCCCAATGAAACAAATGCCAGCAACACATTGCTAGATAGTTAATTTTTTTGCAAAACAGAAAGAGTGTTTCTCTTGAATAAACTCTTCTCACACTAAAGCAAGTAGCAACAAATGCTCTATTATATGCTAATAGACATTTCATTCAAATGCACTTGAAAATTTTGTTGTATGATCATACTTTTAAACAAAAGCAATATTACTTATCTCAGTTCAACTTAGGATGCAATATAAAGCAGATTTGCCAGTTGTGAAGAAAACTGGAATTCAATACATTTTGTCCAACCAGCATTTACCCACCGAAACATTTTCTCATGTTAGAAATTTCCTCCTAATCAGAGTTAATCCAATGAGCAACTAAGATATAAATACATATAACATGCAAAAAATATTACTACAATTACAGCAGTAAAACACATACCAGTCTTCAAACACTCTGAAAAATAAAACATCGTATTTCTGAGAGCCAAACACAGAGGTATGTTAAGTGAATAATAAAGCACACTTGTGCGTACTAATTGGATAATGACATATATTGCTTTGACTGTCAGTTACCACTGTGCCTTTAAAAGTTCCTTTTGTTAAGCATGTAATTTCACTGTTAAAAATGAATAAAAACCTATGCAACTGCCTCGAGACAGCTTTGCATATGGTACAGATCTAACTTCAGTATTACTTAGAAAATAATCCCCACTCTAAGTCTTTGCACTTTTCATTCTCTTTTACTTTATATCTGCCTGTTCTGGACATGTTCTGGTTTGGTTTTTTGAAAACTTTTCTGAAGCCCTGGGAAAGTTTGTACGGAGAACAATGGGACTTGATATAAATCCATTTTTTATTTCCCTTAAAAAGAGAGTGGGGTTTACAGGGTCTGGATTACAAAACCCACTGTAAAAAAGCCCAGCACAATGCTGCTTCCAATCTGCCACTAAGGCACTGTCTGTTCTCTGAAATCTTCCTTGCCACTGAAATCCCCAAATCATAGCACAGTGTTGACCTGCTATCACATCTCACTGTGCATCTCCCAGGGCACCCAATGACTGGTTTCAGTATTACTCCTAGTACTCCCCCAGGCAGGGTAACTGGTCAAAATTAAACTAAATCCTGAAGCAATCTGTCATCTCAGCCCAGGGGAGACTGGTCAAGTCTGCCTCTTACATGTAAACAGCCCCCAAATCAGCATTTTTGCATGCCCGTGTCTGAATGCAGGGGTTTTTTTATCACCACCCAGAGCTCAACAGCTATCAACAATTTAAAATCACATACTGATGGAGAGGAGGGGGAGGGAGGTAATTTCAGATACTCAGATCGAAGTTTACCTTCTACTCCCCGGCAGCTGAGGCAAAGAACAAGAGTCACTACAGCCAGGGCACACTCACAGAGTTTTCTGCCACCCCCTCCTTGCCTTTGCTCACACAACCTGACTGAGGAGCATCCTTCACCCCTACCAAAATATGTAGCATCAAGTCACAAAACACAGATGTGACAACAAGGTATGTCCCAAAACACCACTAAGCGCCACTATCAATTCTCCAAAGAATCACCAGACTAGCTGTGCAAAATAACCAATAAACCACCAAACAACACTTCCAAAAGCACCTTGTGTGGCACTTGGAAATCCTCACTCTTCGCCCCTCACGTTCCTCCTCCAGTCCCTGCTCAGCTTCAAAGCCACTAAGCCCACCCTGTCCTCCCGGGGGAACTGGAAGCCTGTTTCCCCCCACCGGTAAAATGTCTCCAGACAAGTTCTCCCCACCAGACTGTGGGCAGCCCCACTGCATGCCTTTCACCTTACCCTGGGTAGGAGAGGGCAGGCAGCCTACCTCTCTCCCCATGGCTCGTCGTGGTCCGGCTGCACGCAGGGATGCAGGAGTGATGGAGAGAGAGCCAGGGGGAACTCTTCAGTGATAATCAGCGCTGAGAGGCTGCTCCCGTGAATAGTGTACATCCTGTAGCAGCAGGCTCCGCTTCTGGCAGCTGGCAGCAGCCTTCGCAGGAGCAGTGATGAGCACAGCTTGAGATCTTCCACAATTAACCAAATATTGTGTGGCGGCAACAAATCAACAACTGAAAACCCTGGCTCGCAAATAAAAGCAAAGTACAATTTCAGACGGGAGCTGAAAGCTTAAGTCACCAAACGCTACATTTCTTCTTCAAGATTATTCCAGCAAGCTCCTTCTGCTATTTTTACTGTACCATAATGCACTAGGTCTGGCTTTTACCCTATTGAAAGAACATGAATATATTATTATCCACACAAAAGAGCAGGTTATTGTTTATGAATTACCAGCCTTCCCAGCAACAAAGGCTATTTTCATAAGAAAACTCAATTTCATTTTAGCTCCAATTTGATTACCAGCTGAAGAAAAGCAGCCCTGCGCCTAAACCTCAAAGGATTTTTATTCATACCATTGAATGGGCTTTATTGCTTCCTTTTCAAAACTGATGTAGAAAGCTTTTAGAGTAAAACATTGACAAAAAATTATTGCGCTGCTATTTTGTGCAATAACAGAGCTGAAGAGGGGCAATGATTTCTCAGTCATCCTTCACTGTACTTCAGAACAGTAAAGGCTGGAATTAATGACAGACCATAGAGAGGAGCTAAGCCAAGGTCTCACAATGCATGTCAAATCTAAATGATCACTATACATTGAAAAGACCCAAAAAAGCCTGCAGCTGATTGATTCATGGCTTTCACAAGAAAGACAGGCTTGAAGAGTTTATTGCACCACAATTTACTCTGAATTATCATAAAAATGAATGTAGAGGCTGAATGTCACCCCGGCACACTCCAAAAACACACATCCAGGGACAAAGTTCACCCAGGAATTATAGCAGTACTGTTCATGCTACTATAGTTAAGGGTCTGTCACTTTTCTCCTATTATAGGGGTTTTAGCTCAGCTGTAAAGCTGTGCTCCAGAATAAAACTTGGCACAAAGGTCTCATTCTGAGGGAATATATTTTTTTTTTAAACAAATGCAAAAGAAAAACAACACAGACCTTTCCTGGCTGTTTTTTTAAGTTAAACATTTCTAAAAGCTGCTTGCTAATTTCTGAAGCTTTTTAACTATTGTATAACTCAAGACTTGGGTTAGGATTTTAATTTTTTTTTTGAAGAAATAAAAATTAAGTTGTCAGGCCATAAGAGCCACAAATTGGTTTTGCTGCATTAGACAAAAAGATTTAAAAATTATTGATTTTTTTAAAAAAGGTTTTCAGAACATTCATGATATAGGAATGGAAAAAAACTGTTCATACATGTTCTTTGCCAAAGGTACCTGGACCATGCACTACGAAGGCAGCCTCTGTACCACTAGGATTTTAATTGGTTCAGTCACTAAATTAAGAAGTCTCACCAAAAAGCACAAGTACAGTAAATGAGAATGACTCAAAAGCAACACTTAAAGGACTACTGTTTCTGAGACAACTTCCCTCTCTTCACACAGCTACAGGAAAAATACAATTAATTCATTTTCATCTTTCAGTGGTTTGACATCAACTTGTGAAAAGCAAAATAGAAAGATAAACTGCAGATCCTACAATAAGTCTAACACAGAAACTTTGAAACCTGTATTTGCTTTAGAAGAGACCAACATTTCCCAGCTCATGTTACAGTCCTGCCTTTTGATTAATTCTTTTTTTTTTTATCCTTAAGATTATCTTTTCAATCTCATGTACATTTTGCAGACAAAAAGGCTGTCTTTGGGTGCTGGTCACTAGTAACTATAGAGGAATTCAAACCTGGAACTGCCGAATAAGCTGAACTTCCATTCTGGCTCCCCTGCAGGATGGGCACAGCTTGAGCTGAAAGAGTTCAGTTCTTGCTAAAGGCAGATGCTACTCCTGAGGTTCATGTCTAAGCACAAACCTATTAAAGGTTAAAGGATCTGGGTTCTTGGTGCTTCAGTGAGTCAGAGTTTCTGTAGTGGGATGATCAGACTGCAAAAGTCCTTTGTGAAGTATATCCAAGAAAAAAATGTTTTTATGAATTTTTGCATGGAAAATATCTGGAGAGATTACAAAAGGAAAAGAAACATCTGAAACATCTCACTTCAGTGACAAAGGGTATGCACATCAAAAGAAATTATTTTTAGTAAAATATTGCAGTTTGAATTTCTCAAAGCTATATCTCAGATTCGGGTAGCTCCCTATGACTTTCACCATACACACAGAACACTGCCAACTCACAGAAGCTGAATACAATGAGGTACTTTAAAATTCCAGTATACAGCTATACTTGCTACATGGTCTCATCCTACTCACACCTGTAATTGTTTTCTCCATTTCAGTTTATTTCTTACTGTGTTTGAAATTTCCCTGAAGAGCTGGTGTCAACAGCTGTGCATTCTCTTCATACACAACCAAATGCTGTCAAACTGATGTGAGAAACACAGGAAAATTACGCAAATGGTTCTTAAATTCCCAAATCTCTAATTCTATAAGGTTTTGATACCCACAAAACACTGAGAAAGAGTATGTTCATGAAGATATGCCTGATGTAGAGAGAAAACAGCTACAGCCACTACATTCTAAAATAAGAATAGTATTTCCAGAAGAATAATACAACTAGTGAAATATATTTGTTTAGATATAGCAATTCCAGTTCCTGTTCCTAAGACCTGTTAGTACACTTAAGTAAGTACAATATCATCACCCAGGGATACAATTTTAACTGTAATTTTTAATATTCTTTGTACTATTTATGTGCAGAAAAGCTGCAGAAGATTAGAAAAAGTTCCAAGCATCAGAAGAGATCTCATGTCATTGCATAAAGTATTCAAAAGCACATATGTGTGCACATGCAGACTATGAAAGTGGTCTCGACATATATCTACACACAACATTCAGCCAATTTTGCAGTAATTTGTTTGTGTGCAGCTATTATATGCAGTCACATGCACGTGCACATTTTTGTTAACAGCAGATGCTTTCTCAAAATATCTTTTGTTTCTAATACCACATTTTTTAAATACAGAGGATCTGACAGACTAGGGAAGTCATACAAATAGACACTATTATAGTAGTTATCACACCAAGCTGAGCTGATGCAACATTTGGACCATCCTGGCACTGGCTGCACACAGGCACACAGCCCTTTCTCCCTTTTGTTAATATTTACCATTATTGTTCAGGGAAGGTAGAGTTCAGGTACAGGTGTAAAGGGGCTCTTCATACAAGACCCTAGATAAACCAGCAGCAAACAGACTGCAGTTGTCTCTTGTGAAGCCCGTACTACAGGGCTATGATGATGTTTGATGTGGCACTAATTCAGCAGACAGTTGACTTGTGTAGAAGTGCAAGCAGAGGCTCAAACCCATAATAGATTCAGCTCCTCAACATATACACAAAAGCCTGACATCATGGAGCAGGGAACTAGAATCATAGAATGGCCCAGGTTGGAAGGAACCTTTCCGATCATTGAGTCCCACTATCAACCTAACTCTGACAAGAACTAACATTAAAGCATATCTCTGAAGCACTACATCTGCTCAACTCTTAAGCACCTTCAGGGATGTCTTCGAATACAGCAGTTACGGATGCACACAAAGAGCTCTGCCAAGGCAAGGGAAATATCCTTAGAACTCACTGATACCATTTTGTTAGACTGTTGCACAGGGAAAGCAAGAGAATCATAGAATCATAGCATCATCTAGGTTGGATGATCTTCAAGTCCAGCCATCAAGCTAACATGAACAGAATCACCAGTAAACCATATTTCTGAACATCACATAGAATCATAGAATCATAGAATCACAGAATAGTTTGGGTTGGAAGGGACCTCAAAGATCATCGAGTTCCAACGCCCTTGCCATAGGCAGGGACACCTCCCACTAGATCAGGCTGCTCAGTGCCTTGTCCAGGCTAGTCTTGAACACCTCCAGAGAGGGGGCATCCACAACTTCTCTGGGCAACGCGTTCCAGTGTTTCACCACCCTCACTGTAAAGAATTTCTTTCTTATGTCAAGTCTGTAGGACCTCCTCAAGTACTGATAAGTTACTATAAGGTACCCCCTGAACCTTCTCTTCTCCAGGCTGAACAACCCCAACTCCTTCAGCCTGTCTTCATAGGGCAGTTGCTCCAGCCCTTTGACCATCTTCGTGGGCCCTCCTCTGGACCCGCTCCAATAGCTCAATGTCCTTCCTGTGTTGAGGGCTCCAGAACTGGACGCAATACTCCAGGTGGGGTCTCACCAGTGCAGAGTAGAGGGGCAAAATCATCTCTCTGGACCTGCTGGTCACACTCCTCTTGATGCAACCCAGCATTTGGTTGGCCTTCTTGGCTGCAAGTGCACACTGCTGACTCATGTTGAGTTTAAAGACATCTATCTGTCTTTTAGATATCTCCAAGAATAAAAAAATTGCCACACCCCTGGGGAGATTGTTCTAATGCTTGATAACCTCTTGGTGAAGAAATTCTTCCTAATATCCAGTCTAAACCTCCCCTGATGCAACCTGAGGCCATTTCTTCTTGCTCTATCGCTTGTTACTTCGGAGAAAAGACTTTGCTACTGCTTCCTTTGAAGTAGCTGTAGAGGGTGATAAAGTTTCCTCTTTTCTCTAGGCTGAACACCTCCAGCTCCCTCAGCCACTCCCCATAAGACTCATACTCTAGACCACTCACCAGCTTCATTGCCCTTAAGCTGTCAAGCCACCAGTTAAGTATAAGAGCTGTTTAAAGAAAATGAGCTGGTACATGCAAGCCATCTTTACCTTGCAAGAAAATTTCTGAAGTGCCTGGCAGGTCAAAACTTAACTGGTAAAATCACTAATTTGCCATTGTAAAAAATTGTGTCCTCTTTCAAAAGAAGGTTCTAAACTGTTTGAACCAGCCACTGTTTGAAATTTTTGAATGATAGGAGTTCCCTATCATTCTAAAAATGGGATAATTGTTTTATCATTGCCTTGCAAGTGCAGGAAAAAGCACTGACAGCCATCGCTCTACTCCCCTGCATCAGAGTTCTCCTTGCCCTGCCACACCCAGGAGGCAAGGAAAACCTTAGAGAAGTTACAAGAGATGACAGACATAAGAAGGAAGTGACAAGCATAGCAGAAGTTCAGGCTACAAATTCAGTTACTCGTTTCCTAGTTAGGATTGAATAAATTTAGTTCAGATTAAGTAATACATTGCCTTTTAATGATTTACACCTTTTTTTTTTTTTTACTTCTTCCTAAGAAAGGCTGTAGACTTATCCTTAACCAAAATCAAACATTCTCTCAATTTTTATTCATCCCAGAGACAAGCCTTCCAGTAGCCTTTCAGCCAGCATGGCTGCTCCCTTGATCATCAATTTAGCAACTTCAAAGATCAAAGACCCCTATTTACTCTATGTCTGTGAAGAAGAGAGAAAAAGCAGTAGAAGTTGATAGAGACTGGGTAAATGTACTTGCATTGTGCATGTGAGGGGGAAAATAAGTGTTAACCAGCATCTTCTTTTTCCCCGTGAGAGGAGGGGAATTCAATGGAAACTTTGGAAAAAGAGATAAGAAGTACCCTGTCATTTCTCTTTGCGTTCTTGTGGAAGATAGGAAAATGCTGATGAATTTGGAGCCTATTTCAAGGAGAAATTGCTCTGTCATGGGTAGTGAACAGCCCAAAGCAAACACAAATGGACACAGAAGAAGGAAGAGACCATGTTATATTGTCAGTCTGTGTTGCCAGCTATCGTCTCCCTGGACATCAGGTCCTTAATCGCATTCATGTTTCTGTAAGTATTCTGAGAAACTGATTTTTAGATGGAGATTGGACCACAGTTTGTTATTAATAGCAAGTAACAAGCTTTTCAACTGGAGCAGGACAGGAAAGTGTACATAACCCCCTCCGCATTTTTGTTATCACACAGGCAGTCAGATCACATGAACCTAAAACCCAGTCTGAATGTTTGTAAAGCTGCAGGCTCCTTGGAAGAAATCTTCCTTCCCTCACCAGAAAAATAAGTGTTTACTCTGGAAAAGTAAATACTATTTATTAGAAATGCTATTTTAAATCAGAAAGCAAAACTCCCTGTGGGAGTTACCTGGCAGAAAAGCCCACGCTTTAACACGAATGTAAAGACTGGCTGTTGGTGGGAGGAATATTCAAAGACGGCAAGAAGGAATAAAAGCAAGCTCAGTTCAAAGGAAGACTGTGATAAATGACTGCCTGAAGTAGATTTTCATGGAAGAAGAGGACATAGAGATACCAAAAGACAAATACAGAGGACAACATACCTAAGCTCTCGCTGTGAAAAGTAGCTGAGTAGTTAAGTATAGTTCTAAAAAGGAGCAGCTGTTTTGGGCCAGTCCTGCATTTCTCAACAAGTAATCCTATTTGTGACACAAGGCAGTTACATCTGGCTTTTCTGGTTCTTCTCCTCACTGTATATTAACATGATCATAACAGGAATGTTTGAAAGAATTGTGCTTATTATAGCACTATCCCACTCTTTTATCTTTCTTTGCATTAACTTGGAAAGAGCCAGATCAGGATATTTCAAAATAAAACAGACATCACAGATATTGTTTGTGACAGGACGTGGTGCAGGACCACTGAAGAAATTAGCTTTGTTTGTGATGGTGAGGTCTTTTTTGAACAAGGAGAATTAAAAAGAAATGGAAAAGGAAGCTGATAGCAAAGGTTGAGGAGAACACAAAGGGCCTATTGGACAGCACTTCTATTCTTCTCTGTATGGTGCATTAAGTGCATTATAGTAAAAGTGAAGGAGATTTTTTTCCTTCTCTTGAAAGTCCAATGTTATTGAACTTGAAACCTTTAACTGTGAGCAAAGCTGTGTTTTTTCTTTAATACAATTCTGCTATTGATTTCTTCATGCATTTCATCAGAATGATTCTGACAGTTTAAAAAAAATACATTACCTTGATGAAAGATACAATTTTTCTCATTGAGAAAAGCACTTGGATAGGTATGTGTGATTAAATAGGCATGTGAATCTTAAATGATGCCCTGAACTATAAAAGAAACTCACAAAATTTTAAAAATTTGATCTATTTCTCCTTACTGATCCAGACTCCACACAACCAAGTCCCTCACTGTACCACAGAAGGTAATCTTTTGAAAGCACTATCGCTGGCTTTTTCTTTCTGCCTCTCTCCACTACCCTAAATCCCCTTTTCATCTGCAGACAACTTTTTAATTTCTTTTCTCCTTTCCATTCACTTGGCATTTGTTCCTTACAAGGCTGCATTAGCTTCCTCATTATGTAACCTTCTGTAGTTTTATCTTTGCTCATAGAGAAAGGTGTATTTTCAATGTTGCCTTAATATCCTCGTACAGAAATGACCAGCTGCTGTTTTATCACCTCATAAACATTACGGAAAACAGCCTTCCCATTTGCATATATGCTCAGTTTAGATACTTCACATTTTTAGCACACATTAACAAAGCTCCCTTACTTACAGGCAGGAACTACACAAAACCCACAGACCTGAAGGACAAAAATGATCATCAGGCACGCTATAAGATTTTTCCTTTATGTTTTATTTCAAACTCAATAGCCTTTCTTGGGCTGGAACAGGCATTTGAATTCATCTTGAAGTTTGTGCAATGAAGGACCTTGTTGTGCATGATAAATGGTAACAATGATTTTTTTTCTATACTGTTAACATTACCTTCATCATGTCCTTACTTTTAGTCTGAATCTGTCTTTCATCCATTCTGAAGAAAGAGGTTCTATTCAAGCTTCTGCATTGCCCTGGTTTTGGTCTCATTCTGGGGACACATCCATCTGAACTGGCAGAGCTGTTGCCACTTTTTTTTCTGTACTATATGCATTTCCAGCACCCTTTCATCCATTTTTTTCTGCTGCCAGCCTCAATCAGCTGACCAGATGCAGTCCTCAAGTAGTGTGGTAGAAGAGTTGTGTGATATCACCTAGAACCAAATTTGAGAAGCAGTAACTGGTATTTTCAGTTTTGAAAAATCACCCTCATGAAGACAGAACCAGAAAGGATTCCCCAGAAAACCTTGTCCATCCTGTTAGTCTTCTTTTGGAGCACTATAAAAAATCCTATATGTCCAAATCCCAGAAGTAACAAACTGACCATGATGATTTTATGAACTAGTTGGAATATTTTCCTAAGAGTATTAAGTCAAGTTATCAGTCTCCATATCTATTCTCAGGAAAAGAGCAGCTGTTTAGAATAGCACTCTGCAGTGAAAGTTTCTGAAATGGTCACATATTCTAGTTTCAATACTCCTTGTAATGATATCACTAACAAAAATGTTTTTGATCTGTTCCCCTCTGCATGCACACTATGACCTATACTACTCAGAGTCTATAATGGGCACATGAGACACTGGAATGCCAGAACCGCAGAACAGACCAGCTTGACAACTGCATACACTTGAAATTGCATCTTCCCTTCCTGCAATGCAGAAGGTTAAAGGAGAAAGCCTTTCTATTTTTTCCTGCTGCACAGAGAACTGTTGCAAATCAGGTTATGTGACAAAAACTCCTACGAAGGAGAAGAGAGGGCAATAGCTGGCAGGGATCCTGAGTTATGCACTTCCAAGAAAAGATACTCTGTCCCGGCTCTTCCCAGAGTTCTCCCAGCAGAGACACCAGCCCCGGAGTCCAGGCATGGAGCCCACCTTGGTGAGTCATCAGGACCAGCTACCTGTATCACCTTTCCAATTAAGGGAGTTGCTGCCTAGGGTTGGGACATGCAGGGAAAAAGCAGTTTTGTGGTGAGCTTGGCAGTGCTAGAGTAGCGCTTGTATCTGATGATCTCAAAGGACTCTTCCAATTTAAGCAATTCTATGATTCTCCGTGTGAATTATGGAGTCTGAATTCAGTAGCCAGGGTGGACCCTTGGAACACTGATGCTTTTGTGTCCATGATGTACGTTTTCCTCTAATGGTATATGTTATCAAGCCATTCTGGATTTTTCCCTCATACAAACATATAGTGTGTAGCAGGGTAGCACTGTACCCCAAAGTCTGAAGTCTCAGAAGGGAGGGGAAAATAGAAGATCAGCTGGTTAGAGCAGGTGGTGGCAGTCGCAGAGATAACTACTCAGACTGTAAGTTGTCAAAGTTTAACAGACTTTTAGCCTGTTATTCTGCTATTCCATCTACTTCTGTGTAAATATTTTGGAGCAAGAAAATAATAGAAGCGAAATATTCAATTCTTATCTTGGAAAAGTGTAGGATAGGACATGAGTGACTTTGCACCCTTCCAATACTTCCCATTTCATAGCAAAACATCCAGGACTGTCCACAGAAAATAATCCTCTCACAGGCTCTTCTTTTAGCTCCATGAGACTTTCCTGACTCACCTGTATATTTTGTTCAAGAATCAAAAGTGTGAATGGAAATATCACAGCAGTTTCAAAACCCGTCTCATCTCTCAGCCAAATCAAAGTTACAGTCACGTGCCCAATGCACGATTGCAACTATTCTTCTACCACATTTCATGCACTTCATGAAGCCAGGGAGTCCACTAAAAGGATAGATCTCTTCAATTAACAGTGGACAGACTATCACACATACTAAGTGGGAAATAAAGAGTGCTTTTGACCAAATATAAAAATCAGAGCTCTCCAAAATGCCTGTATAATGCACCATGCTGGAGTTTTACAAATTGGTTGACACCTTCAAAACTTTCTGTTCCATGGTGACATTTATAATCATTCACATCATTTATGTTCATTCACATCAACATCAACATCTGAAAGAGTTCTTGGTCTTGTGACATGCTTTGCTTTGCCTCTGCTTGCAGGAAAACATCAAGCCAGAAGTGCTTCTGTTATATTTATTTGCCAAGCAAAGAAGACACAGCTTCAGACAGGACAGATCAAGCTGTGAAATACAAATTGCATCACAGAATACAACCCACAAGTCTAGGAGATCCTAGCTTACTCTGAACAAATGGAAGATACTCTGTTCAGAGGGTAATGTGGAAGAATACAAAAGATGGCAAGCATAACAGGAACAGACACTTCAGTCTTGGCTACACATATGGGCTCACTGCTAGTAATCATGTTGCCAGAGTAAGGGCACTAGCTAGCCACAACCTAATTTTGAACTGCCAAGCACTTACAAGTGGATTTATATTAGACTCCATGCAAGAGGAAGAAATTAGTCTGGATAGAAACCAAATCTTTACAGCTCTTGCTAAGAAAAAATACTCAAGGCTTTCTTCATCCTTGAAGGATTTCACTCCCCTTAGAGACACACTCCAGCAGAAGTTTCCATTGAAAAGTTTAGGAGAAATCTCTCTCCTTCAAGAAATAGCCTTCTCTGCCATTCTTATTTCAGTGAGAAAACCAAAGTCACCACCTGAAACATTCCAGTACTAAAATTACATTATTATGCACATGGTATTAAAATACAGAATAATTTTTATTTTGTCTAACTTAACTCACAAAACTTCCTCTAAACTCTGACTAAGCTTTTGCTATTCCTGTCTTCATGTGACTTGGAAAAACAAACTCAAAACTGCCTTACTGTGCCCTTTAGGTAAATTGTTCTTGAAATAAAATGCTTATGGAAATCTTGACAGAGATATAGGTGCTGAGATTATTCAGTGTTACTGCAGTGTTACTCCTGTGATGCTCTTCAGTCCTGAGAAAATAAACCTCTTCAACTGATCAGGGCAAAAGTCCATTCAGAAAAATATTCTGTTTCTGTTATCATCCAATATATGGAAATATTTATCCTCAGTATATACTCCCAGTCTCATTGAGGAGCAAAGGGTTTTCTCAAGGGTCACAGTCAAATAATTGCTTTTAATAACCAGTAACAGACCTATCCTAAAACTTCTCTCCATCTCTGAAAATAGTGTTATATTTTTGATTTTACGCACCCTGTGAAATGTTACATGATTTAATTTCTTAAAGACATGATGTAGATTTAGCTATGTGCCGCACACGGGAAGATGCGGACAATCAATATGATTGATAGATAAGCAAGCTTCGATTTATTGGGGTTTTTACACACTTATATACAATCCACTCATTAGTAAACACACTCGGCAATATCTTATTGGTTGGCAAGTAAAAGGTACAGTTACTCATCCCGTCCCCTCTGCAATTACTGCTGTTTCTAACTGTGGCATCTTGTTATTGTAACACAGCTGGATTCAAGGATGTGTTATCTTTGCCTTTCCCATGAGAACCTTAGTTAAATCAGCATAGCTCCTTCATGTCTACTTTGTCACGTGGGCATTCTCCCACAGCTATGTACTCTGGAGCCCTTCTTTTGTGAAAGTTCTGTTAGAGAGGCCTGCATGAAACCTAAAAGACTAGCTTTGACATCTAATATGCCATTACTAAAATTAATGAGTGTGAATTGTACCTTTTACTGCCTTGAAAAAATTTGTCTGAGTTTGGCTGCTAGTGCTATTTGAACAGACCATTAATTTTCATAATTTATTGAATTGCATCTGGCCAATGAATCCTTTAATTTTTTTGAAAGCATTTAGAACTTAACACCGGATATGAAACCCACAAGCTGTTATAACTACTATACTCTGTGTGAAAATGTATGCATTCAGAGCAGAAACATGACCTCTTTTTTACCATCTGTAGTACCAATAAGAACTACAGAAAACAAAAGCAACTCTATATACACACAAATACAACCCTTTATTCTGTATTACAGAAACCTCCTTGCTAGATTATAATTAATGTACTCCCAATGAAGATTCAAATTAATGTTCAAATTTTCTTTGTCACCCATTCAGAAATATTAAAATACCATGTTAGATAAACAGCACTAGTGTGTATCATTAAATAAGCTCCGTATCATCTTTATATAAACATTCCTACTGCTGAAAATAATCATAAACAGACTTCATTGCAGGGCAGAGGCATATGGTTTTTTGTGGGGGGCATTTTTGTGAGGGCATTACTGCTTCATGAGAATGCCCAGTGTTGGGTACCTGGCCCCTGAAATGTCAGCCAGAATGCCTTGTTCACCACCACAGCTCTCTTTGGAGGACATGGTTGAGGTGGGACACTCCAATCAGCAACATGAACAGCTCCAAAACAGCCCCTTAATGCATAATTCCTGGCTATGTGTTGCATGGGTTTGTTCCTTGAAAGTTGAGTGCTTCAAGAGCAAGTATAATAACCAATAAATCTTGAGCAGTATTAGACACCAACTGGTTCCCTGTCTACTTGAACTGGAAAACTTCACAAGCGACTTGGGTCTCAAACTGGAAGGCACCAAATAGATCTCCAGGTTAACCAGGCAGTTGGGATAAGAGAGCTTGGGTTGTGACATTAGACTCCAATGCCTTGATTCTGCCTGCATTTTGGTTTTTATGTCCCTTTGTGCTCCACTGAATCTTGCCCATAATTGCTTGGGTCCTACATAAAACATTATTTGTGTGTATTTGCTTCACGGAAGCAAAGGGCTTTCACTACCTATCTATAAGTAGTGAGTAGACATTCTCCTGGGTGCAGAAACCTGAACCAATTAAACCCATCCCTGAAAAAAGAGATTTGTGATTAAGATCAATGTGAATGAAGAGTGAATGGGCATGTCTGAGTGTGAAAGAACCAGAAGGAAAAGCATAAGCTGGGATGTAAGAATGGCAGGTACTGATAGAACCCAGGTGAGCAGATCTGTAAGTTCCCAGCACCTGGACAAAGAGTTTCCCAGGAGACTCAGATGGAGAAACACCCAGACATAAAAAAAAAGGAAGTTCACATTATGAGATGATGACAGAAAGGTAATGGATGGTCTGGAGTGTTCACACACACAGATAAGTAGCTAAAAGGGAATAAAACCCAATGACTCACACAATTGGGTCAGGATGTCTCAAAGATCACAATTGCTGCCAGCACTTAAAAGACAGGTCTTGGTGTTCTCAAATTTTTTACCATGTCCTGAAGAACCCAGGAGATATGGGTTACCTTGTCCTTTGCCCTAGCCAGACTTTCTGGACATGCAGCTTGGTACCCACGAACAGGGAAGCATAAGCACGATTTGCTTTTTAAAATATATATTTTTAATAAACTTTGCTACATTATTTCTTGGACCCTAGAAATAACAGCACAGCCTTTGGTGTGGACTCCAGCTTCTCTCTTCCATGGAAGTCTGGAAGTTTTGGAAGTACTGAAGGTCCTTTATCCCCTTGCCTATGCATTTCAGCCCACATCCTTCCTAGGTAAATGTTGAAATGAGGGATGAAACTGTTTCCAAAACCAGTCTGTCTCATGAGAGGAAGAAGATATCTCATGGAGGCACAAATCACAGAAGTGGTTCTTGTCTGACAAATGTGCAGCTATCAGGTTTCCTGCTTTGGAGATCAATTGCTGAGAACAGTAGTTATTCAGAGTGCCTATAGTAGATCTCCCAGCTGCTGTTACTGAAGTTAGAGAAATTGGAAGTTTTTATACTTGGGAGGATATGAAATTATTCTTGGTCATCAGTGACTGGCTCCCTGTGAAGTCCAGCTCAGTCACTGTCACTCTAATGGAAACAAAGCACTGAGATATTTGGTAGTAACTTTCATTCCTCTCTAGCTGGTTACAAGCATTACATTCACAATTCCTTCACTTCAGTTTCCCACGAACAAGTGCATTTGTATACCTAGACTGTATTTCAGCTCAAAAGTGCTACATGCACAGACTAATGGGAAAATAGTCCCTGAGACTTCAAGTATATTACCTGTGGTAAATTAATAATTTAATATAGGTATACATTTATGTAATATTTACCCAAGAGTTGCTCTGAAATTCTCTTTGAATAATACGCAATTAAATTTAAACGTTTTCCTCAGTCTTCCTTTCATGAGCATATTTTCTAAATTTTCTCTGATAATTCATTCCATAGCTGCATTTCAACTGGTTTGTAAAATTTACAAAGATGTAATTTGCATAGAAATGAAATACAGTCAAAAACACTGAAGAAAAGAGGAGATTTAAACTAAGTACAGCGACACAAACAATTTCTTTCATAGGTGCTTTCAAGTGCAGTTGGAAACAGGCATTTGAAAGAACACTATCAAAGAACATGCTGTACCAAGAAATGATATATTATAAACCTGATTCAAACAGCCACATCTAAATTCCACATTCATATGGATTGAATGATTGACTGATTATTACTGGCATTTATTTCACAGAAAGAGGGCAGCTTAATAAAAGTGTATTATTCAGTCAGTGGTGTGCTGTGATGGATGAAGAGGTGAAAAATCACAAACATTTAAATCCAACAAAAGGAAGAAGCCAAGGAAAATAGTGAAAAAGAGGGAAAAGAATTCTTTGCTAAGTGATCATCTTTTAGGCAGCCCTATTGATGGTCTACTCTGGGAACCAGACTCAGAAAACAGAATCACAGCTTGACTTTATAGTCCAAGAGGGGAGAAAAAGCTATAATTAATTTCTTGTCAATATTAAAATATCACACCAGTCCTTGAGGAATCAAATGGTAAAAGTATCTTTCTTTTTTTTTTAATCTTTACTTCAAAGTTTTAAAAGAAATAAGTCTAACATTGCATCCAGGACAGAATTTAGGAATGACTCTTAGGCACAGAAGAAGCAACTGCTCATTATTTTTCTTTCTATCTAATGTATATCTGCTCCCATTGGTCTTTATTTCACTGGTAAGCCAGGTTTGTGTTGATTAAATCTTGCATGAATTTCTTAAAAGCAAATAAAACAAAAACAAAACCTGGTCTTAAGTGTCAAGGAGCCGATGAGCATGTTAGCATATTTTATCATGTAAGCCAAAGGCAAACTTCAAACAAGTGCCTTAAAATTAGTATTCTCCACATTCTCTACATGCAAAATTCTCTAGTACACATAAAAGGAAAATACAGAACTGTTCTTTTCTAGGTGTCTCAGATGACTGCTGTTGATTGCCGGTCACAGTGACTCATGAAGACTACAGGAAGATGAGCACTCACTCTGAGCACCCCTTCCCATCACCTAGTTTTCACACTGTTCGCTTTCTCACAGCCAGTGAGCTGAAATGGTTGCCAAAAGACCTTCCCATTGATCCCTCCTTTTACACAAGCTCAGCAGCAAACCAGGTGCTGAAATTCAAGGCCTTACAAAGATTCATTACCCTTCCAAATCCCAACCAAATCCTGGGTTGCATCAGGAGGAGTGTGACCAGCAGGTCAAGAGAGGTGATTTTACCCCTCTACTCGGCACTGGTGAGCCCCCACCTGGAGTATTNGGTCCCACAGAAAGGCAGGGGAAGGAATTTTTAATATGATATCGGATGGGAGGACGAGAAACAATGGATGTAAATTGGAAGGGGGTAGATTTAGACTCGACATAAGAAAGAAATTCTTTACAGTGAGGGCAGTGAAACACTGGAACAGGTTGCGTTGAGAGGTTGTGGACGCCCCCTCTCTGAAGGTGTTCAAGACCAGGCTGGACAAGGCACTATGCAGCCTGGTCTAGTGGGAGGTGTCCCTGCCTATGGCAGGGGGGTTGGAGTTCGATGATCTTAAAGGTCCCTTCCAACCCAAACTATTCTATGATTCTTCTGCTTCTCCCTGTCCTCCTGCCCATGTGCCTGTGAGGCCCAGAACTGAAATAGAAAACAAAATGAGGGGACAAGATCTCATAATCACTCCCCAGTCATCCACTCCTGCTAAGTCATCTCTTGTAGATACAAAGAGTTCATTTCCATAGCTACTGAAATCACATTCTGTAATAACATTTCAGGAGTTTCATCCTAGGGGTATGCAATGTTGACATATTTGCACACTTTAGACCTCTTTTGCTCTGAAAAAACTCTGTAAAAGTTTAATAAAATCAGACACAGGGGCGTAATAGAGAGGGAAAGCAGCTTGCTGTCTTCAAAATATTCTCTAGGAAAAGTTTAGAGTGAGAAAGTGTAAGATGTGCACCTAGGAAAAGATTTAGCTTGGTTACTGAGAAAAATCTTTGTGTAAAATTCATCACATACTGCTTTAATTTAACCTGCTCTTAAAACACAAAGAAAACAACTTAAATGTAGAGCACATTCGATTTTTATTTTGGACTATATGAATTCTGATTTTCAACCTAGGGTTTCCAAATATAAAGAAATCCTCTTTCATACACAAGGCAGATTCTGAACAGTAAGCACTGATCTCCTCCCATGCCTCATGTTACATCTAAACTATCCTGACAGATCAGAGTAATTGAATAACCCACAAAATGTGGTTCACATAAGTCAGGGATTTTGCACAGTTCTCAGAATTTTTCTCAAAGGATGGAGATTTACTCTGGTTTCTGCTGTCTCTTCCAGTGCTTTCTCACACCATGCTCACACATAGTAAGTTTGGCTTACGAGAAGAATGTTTCATATATCCTTCCTAAAAATGGCATCTTGCTAGTATAACATTCAGTTTCTACTCAGGAGACCTGTTTTAGTGTCAAAACAAAAAGAGATGCTAGAATTACATAAGTGGCTTAAAAGCAGGATTCATCATTATATTTCCAGTTTCCTCTGTCTTTAGTTTTGAAAAATAAGCCACTGTAATAAACACTTATATTTAAAAACAAACAAGCAAACAAAAAAACACCAAACAAAACAAACCAAAACAGAACAAAACTACACAACAACAACAATACAAAACAAAACAAAACCCCACCACCTTATGGGACATTTCTCATTGTGAAAAAATGAAGCTGAAGCTGGGAAATGTGAGGATGGCAGAAACTGATACAATTGGGAAGCACCATTGCTCAGGTTTGGGCTTTTAACATTTACCTGTCCCCAATACCAAAAGAGATGCTTTTGTGCATATTCTTGTAAAAATGAAGCTCACAAAGAAGTCCTGAAATGCATTGCCAGCTACATGAATCTCTGAAATAGTCTGTTCTTTCAATATTTTCTGGATACAGGACAAATGCTTGGAATTAACAAAGAATTCATATTATGCCTTTTCCCCCGTCAGTCTCTGTGCTAGAACAAAAGGCTGAACCAGGTCATGGTCCCTTCCAACCTGGACTATTCTATGAAAGGAACTTTGTATACTGACTTATTTTGCTCAATGGATATTGATTTGGAAATCATTGCCTTTTGTAAGTCTTCTTTCAGGTGAAAATGAAAATTTGGAACACAGAGTCAGTTGTATGCTTCATCCACCCATTCTTCCCCTGCAGAGGGATAGTATACAAACTAGACGTATTCTTCTGATTATGCTGCCCGTTAAGTCCATGATAGTCTTTTAGATTTGCTTTTCACTGTCACAAGTGGTTCAACAAACAGAAAAATAATGAAGACCAAATGCTGGGGTGATTCTTATTATATCTAACATTTGTGTATACAAGAATGCATTATTTCACTCTCTTTCAAGTTGGCTGTAGAGAGTCTGATGCTTTAATTATACTGACGACACATCTCCCTCATGTATTTCATGGTCATGCTGTGAAGCTGAAGCCATGAAAAGTGTCAGTCAAAAAGATTTCTCAGCTAATCTCAGTCCTTTCTTCAGAAAGAACGTAAGATCTTGGATAGATCTGAAACAAAATCCTCACCAGAGCAGGCAAGGTTTGAGCTCATGCGTTTCTTTCAGGAGTCTGATGTGGATACTGCTGTAGAGAGAGTATTGAGTAATTCTTCAGAGGGTCCAGAAGGAACTTTATTACATACTGTATTATCCTATCAATCTTCATTTCACCTTGTAGTTCTTCTTTGCTCATGCAACAGACTCCTTTTGAAAGTGAGAAATAAAACTGGAAAAAAAATGTACGGAGAAATAAAAGCTTGTACACATGAAAAGCAAGAGTGGTTCTGGAGATTATGGATCTGCACAAAGGATCAAAAAGAGAGCATTTGGAATCATTGAGCAATGAAATGTGTGGGAGAATAAGATAACAGGAGAGTCTGGGGCATGCTGGAAGGAAGACTGGTATAAAGAGAGATTGAAGATGTCATGGAAGTGGCTAGATAGAAAAGCACATATTGTCCCCACCCCAAGCTGAGGAACCTCACCATATCTTTGCTGTGAGCAACACATGTAAAATCTCCCTAAACCCTGTACCCTGAACTGCTTCATTTAGAGAACTACATTCTCCTATTATTGTAAAATACATGGTTCATTCAATGAAAGTTTTTTGTGTGGCTGATGTAATTATTTCTGCTGTTGATCTCTTATTGATGGCAACACTGAATTTCTGGAAGGCTTTTTTAGTATGGTTTGTTTTAGGAGTTTTTTTAAGTCACAGAAATCCCTCTCTCAGACTTCAACACATACAGTTAAAATTAGGGATCAGCTCTGAAGTTGCACATGTTATAATATGGAGTGCTGCATTTGTTTTAAGGCCTTCTTGCATGTAAGCAATGTGATCTTTCCTCCCATCATCATGATCTAAGTACTGCAGGACAAAGGCATGTGTTGTACCTACTGTTTCATGCATTTCCATGTGTGGAAATCATCATACAACATTCTCATGCCAACAAGCTGCTTCTGGTCTTGTCTGCTGCCCTGCACAAGTTCAAAGCATATGTTTCACCTAACAGAAGTGTCTAAGCAGATAATGCACTGTCTTTATGACCATTTTCTTTTATTCACTTAGAAGTTTATTAAGGACAAATAAAGCTTTCTAAAAGAGAAAGAAAGAACAGATCACAAGCAGTTTTAATACAATTATTTTAGCAAAAGTGAAAGCTGTATGCTTGCACATATGGAAGCAAGGCCTGTTGCTCATGGTCTAGACTCAACTTCTGACGAGTATTCAGTATATTTTTGCATCTCATCTTCTTCCAAGCTGTTCCAGTTCTTCTACTGAGGCCTTGACAGCATTGCCAGTTATTGGCTGCTTGCTGGACTTAGCAGATCAGTTCCTCTCTGAATAAAGACAGACCCTGGGAAATGATGAGCACTCTTCTATGTCCATCCAACCAAAATAAGGAATAAAAAGACCAAAGTATCTTTCCAGACATGAGACCAATGCAACCTGCTAGTGACAAAGAAAGAAGCAACAGTTAAAGCTTCCTGAGAGAATGGATGTTTCAGTACATTAAAAGGTCCAATTTTAAACATGAGATCTTCTGCATAGCTAAGGGTCTCCTCACACTCCCCACATGCTATTTCCAGACAGCCAAGTTTGGCATGTTCCACACTGGAGGTTTCTCTCTGCCATCCATTCTATAACACTCCACACCTGGGCTGCCCCTTAATTGATAATGTAATTATCAGCATAGTCATATTACTTCACACTAAGCATTTTCAACCATTTATCACAATGTTGATCTTTATTTTAAATATAAATCAGGCAATCATTTATGTCTTTTATGTTCTTTGTATTTATTCAAGAATATTTAACTGTAGACAAAAGGTGACTTATTCATTATTCATCCTGAACAAGGCAAGTATGGCAATTTGAAAAGCCTGACATTTGAGCTTTTTGCCAACACTAGCAAAATTATATCCTTCCCATTGTAAATCAATGAAGTAGAATCATTGTGCACAAAAGAATTAAATTGCCTTGTCACTTTAATAAGGCCACCTTATATACAACCTTCAACCAATGCCATTGTGCAGAAAAAGGGTGCATCCTTTGCCTCAGCTGCCTCAGATCTCAGTAGGCTTTCCAATTAAATGAACATCCTCTTAGTCTTTCACTCCACTCCACTCTTTCTCTTTTTTGAGAGGCGATGTCAGAATGTCAAAGGCCTAACTTGCTATCAGTGGCATGCACACATCAATGCGAATTAACTTCCTCCAACTCCTGCTTTCTTTTGGCAGCCTTTTTAACTTATTTGTCAATTCCAAAATGATGGAACTCCAAGAAGGGGGATTCTTTTTTTTTTTTTTTTCCTTTTAATTGTTTACTGGGCTTAGAGAAAAGCTGCAAGTAGCTATCTGCAAAACAAGGAAACTATATAGATGTGAGAGTCCTTTGCCAGCAATGTAGATAATGTAAAATGGCAAAGAAACATGTCCAATCAAGCAGAACATAAGTGGCATATGCCAGAAAGAGAAACAACTTTGTGTGTTCTCACTTCACAGGCTGGGACCCTGTTATTACAATCAGACCTGATTTTTCCCATCTAACACCCCTTGGATGCATTTTACCCTGAGAATAGGAACCTTTAACCAGCCATTTCCAGGCATTTAAAATGACTACTCAGAGCTGCTACTTCATAATTCAGCAACAGACAGCAGTCTATAATAGTCATATGCCTGCCTCTTCTTCTCAGTTGTAGCCTGCAGAGGTTGAAAGAGGGACAACCTCAGCCTGGATTTTAACCGGAACTGGAGAAACTGAAACAATGCAACAAAGCTGTGCCCACTGGCAGTCAAAACTCAAGCGATGTGAACAAATCTTCATATTTCAAAACATACTCAAAAGTCTGCAACCTTTGCAGTTGTTTTGGCAGCTCAATATTTTGCCCTGTTTTGATAGTTAACTGAAGGGTGCATGGTAAAAGAAAAAAAAAACCAAACAAGTACAAAACCAGCAACAATATTCTTGATGTTGTTAACATTATGAGTTTAGTCAGAAAATAATAACAAATGACCTTTTTCTGAAGGTATTTTAAGGAGACCAAGCAATTTTCTGTAATGTGGTTACCATAGTGATTGGCCCTCTAAAAAGATCAGAAAAAATAAAAAATTATGTACATATGTAATCAACTAGCTACTGCAACAACAAATGGTCTGATAAAGCAACACTTTTGAGTTTAATTCCGGAAAGATACTGGCTTTTGAAGTTAAGCATGAAAGAAACTATTTATGGGTGGAAAACAGGTCCTCTAGTAACTATTAGAGAACATTTGTGATGACTCAGAAGGGATTTTCCTTGAAAAATACATTAGTGCACAATGGATCAATTTTTTTCTCAGAAACTACTTCATCATCTGTGCTGCCCTAAGTCATTCAGAAATGAGCTCAGCAAGCACCTAGGGATGGCAGATAGGAACCCATGTCTCTCCTGCTCCCTGTCTCTTGCCTTTCTTGGAGCATACCTGGAAAAAATTAAGCTGAAAGTGCTATGGTTTAAAGCATTTCTGCAACCAGATTTACAAACTAACAGTGCAAATGCTTCAGCCCACCTGTCTAAGTAAGTTTGGTGATGATAACAGAGTATTTAAAAACAAGAACTTCAAATCACACAATATAAAACATTCAATTTAACATTTAAGCACAGAATCAGATTTTTGAAACTTCATCCACCTTCATAATTCTCTTAACTGCTGCTTAACTCCGGGCAAACACCTCGACATCAGTGATGATGTTTGTCAGTGCAAGGTTGATGAATTCAATGCTCTGAAAAATCCCTTCCAATCTAAACAAGTCTATGATTCAATAATTCTACAAAGTTCCCTGAATGCTTTTGACAAGCCTATCCTGGCCTTAATCAGATAATTCCTTGCCAGGGCAAGATGCTGCTGCCTGAAATCACATAATGCCCTGAACTAGCTATCTTCCTTCAAGGCTTGAGACATGTCTAACAAATACCATCCAAGAATTGCCAAATATTAAGTTGCCTCTTTGCTCCATTTTAAAGCAACTTTAACTAAAATAGAAAAGCAAAATGATTACCCTCTTCTGAATGTTAACAATACAGCACAGAACAATAAACCCATCATAGCATCTCAACCTCATGTACAAGCATTGGGCTAGCTCTCAGTTAGGATGTCCCCCTGCGAGAGGTTTGGGACGAAGCTCATCTTGGGAAGTCAGTTCAGCTCTTCCCTATGCTCAGCTGTAGGGATTTCTTGGGCTACTCTTTTGTCTTGATCTCTTCTTGACAGGCCATCAGATAGACAGATTTCATCTTTCCCCAGAGGGAGGTTTAGCATATCTGGAAGTGCCATGCCCAAATCTCTGTTGCCCACCTCCGATTTCCATTTTAAGAGAGAAAATTACCTGACTAAAATTAGTCTGATATAATCAATTAGGTCATTAAACTCATTTTCTCCCCCACAAAAGGATCAAAAAAATCCCAGCAGAAATTGGAGGACCCCAAATAGCAACTTGCCTGGCAACTCAGAGGTCCATCCAAGATCCACCTCCACAAGTTCAGAGAAGCACAGAGCACAAGAGTGATCAGGAGAAATTCAAATTAGGAGCTCAGAATGAAGAAAAGTAATGTCTGATCCCTACCAATGGCTGTTACAAGAGATCTTGAGCCACACTGTCCATGAGTGAAACCTGTGAAGTAGTATCACTGCCTGAGTATGACTTGGACTGATTGCTGCTTAGAGGTGGGACACATTACGGGATACAGGAGAAGAGTGTTTTAGGATTTCCTAGAATTTACATGAGATACTTAGGGCAGGAAACAAAGGTGGAGAAGGGAAGCATCTTAGGGTCTTGGGGAAGAAAGAAAGGTGGGCAAAACTGTGGGATAGGCAGATATAAAATGAGATGGATGGATGTAAGTAGGAAGCTTGGTTGTACGCCCATGTACTATCTCCTTATCAAATTCCCTCCTAACTCCTTCCTGGATGTTTGGTCTCTGTTTCATGTGTGCGGTGGAGTCTGAGTGCAGCAACCAGAGTGGGACGTCTCACATGTCTATGGTGGCAGTAACTGCAGTGAGTGTGGGTGTGCTGTGAGTGTGAGTGTGTGGAGATAAGCAAGGATACCTGTGAAAATGGGAAATGGACTGGGAACCAGATATTTGTCTGTCTGCCTGTTTGCCTGTCTCTAAGGATGAGCCCATGGGAGGAGCAGGCTATCAGTGGGACCAGGCAAGTCTCACCAGCTGCCAGAGAGATGGTGAAGTCTCAGGGTCTCTAGAAGCAAGACACACCTGTGTGTGTTTGTGTCTAGGGGTGGAAGATGACAAATTTGAGATCTGAAAAGTAAGGAAAGAGTCACAGTACAGAGTTTCTGTGTTTTTTGAAATATGGTAAGGCTAAAATTTTAGGAAGTGAAGCTTGAAGCTACCCTACAGAATTATAGTTTTAGCTCATGCACGGCACTTCTCCAGAACCATAGAAATTTGTGACCTTTTTCACCCCTTGCTGTCAGCATAAATATTTATAAAGATAAGAAGTAGTATCCCAGGATAGACTGCAAGGACACTAAAGAAAGGGTAAAAACACTAGGGACATAGAGTGAGGTCAATTCCAGCTTCATAACAACATGGAGTCAGAAGACTTAGAGACAATGGATTAGCTAAAGGAAGGAAGTCTGGAGTCACAGGTAATAAAAATTATCACTGTTGTCCGTAAACATGATGTGCAAGCTAAAGATGGTACTGAATCCCCAGAAACAGCCCAGTTAACTTTTTAAGGAGAAATTTGGCCTTTGTAGTAGGCTCTTAAACTTAATCTGTCTTTAATAGTCAAGTCAGAGATGAAGAGGCATCTCACATGAAAGATAATTTACAAATCAGAAGCATTAAGTCAATTTCTACAGTGCATCACAGTAAGAAGAAAAATAGAAAAATACACATGAGAAAGATGTACCTTGAACTACTAATATCTAGAGTATAATGTGTACAAGAAATAGGAATTCTGAAATAAAAGGATGAAAAAAAAAGAAAATAAATGTAGTCTCATTACAACAGCAACTTACAGGGTTTTAATTTAGCCTATGTCTATGGAAGTCTTTTCAAATGTGCACAAAGGAGGAAAAATAATTGCTATGGTGAGTGTCCAATGCCCACCAAATAAGGTAAATTAAGAAGCTCTTGTTTTTTTTTAGTAAGGTTGGAGTCATTGTTATTACATATCTTCAGGTTTATTGGAGAAGGAGACAAAAAGATTGGAAAATTAAACAAAAAGCAATTTCTGCAATTAAGATGGGAAAATTTTTGTTCATTTGTTTTGAAAGTGGAAAATTAAAAGGCAGGAGGGACCTTCAGTAGATGACAAGAAAGAGTGCCAACATAGGAAACAGCATAGGAGAAAGCAGCAAAAAAATTCACCATACCCCAGAACTATATCTGAGTGTGCAAAAACCAAATCCTATTTCAGAATTAGAGTATCTGGGCTGCCATTCAAAAAATACCTGAAGAGGGTCCACAGGAAAGCTAAGGAGACACTGTTTACTAGGTCATGTAGCAACAAAACAGAAAAATCGGTTTTAAACTAGAGCAGGGTAGAGTTAGATTAGGCATTAGGAAGTAGTTCTTCACCATGAGGGTGATGAGGCACTGAAACAGGTTGCATAGAGAGGTGATGGAGGGAGGGCCCATCACTGTAGGTATTCATGGCCAGGCTTGGTGAGGGTCTGAGCAAACTGATCTAGTGCAAGATGTCCATGTGCATTGTAGGGAGGGGTGGACTTTGTAGGTCCCTTCCAACTCAACACATTCAGTGGTTCTAAATGAACTTTGGAGGGACAGAAAAGGGAACTGAAATGCAACTAAGTCTACCTATGGTACTTTTTGCCTCGGAAAGCCTGGAATATCTTCAGAGTATGAAAGATCACAATCTCACAAAAGAAACTAAGCAGGCTTGTAGAGCAGGTGTTCTCCAGGAAAGAGACACCATACTGAAATTATGTCTAAAACTGGTCTCCAAACTGGAAAAGAATGGGTTTGATGGATGGACCACTCGCTGGATAAAGAGCTGCTTGAATGGTGTTCAAGACTAGGCTGGACAGGGCACTGGGCAGCCTGGTCTAGTGGGAGGTGTCCCTGCCTATGGCAGGGGGGTTGGGACTCGATGATCTTTAAGGTCCCTTCCAACCCAAACTATTCTATGATTCTATGATTCTATGATTCTAATCTGAAGGCATTTGAGATATTGGCTATGAAAGGCAGAAATCATAACAGCAATACAGTACAGTAAAACCTACAGTTTGGAGAAGCCCAGTTTGGTGCCAATATTTGGCTTAAATTGTGTAGCAGGAACTTCAGTCACTGTTGAGTCACAAGCAAACAGCAGACCATCCATCTTTTCACAACTCCAGCTCACACCCCCAAACATTTTGAATACCAACAGAAGATGTTACAACCAAGTGTTCACAGCTTCTTCCCACATATGGAATTTCTCCAAAATCTTTGCCAAAACAAATATCCATCTTGCTCCATATTTTCAAAAATTCAAAGATAAATTTAAAAAAAAGAGTAATAAAGGTTTGTAAAGAAGATATGGATCACCACAGGTCAAAAAATCACTACAATTCACTGTGTCACCACTTTAAAGTGGTGAGTAGCACCTTATAGACACATGCCTTTGATGAATGAACAAGTTAAAAAGAGAGTATTTTTAGTTGATTTTCTTTGTGTTAGGGATATTTTAGGAGCTATGCAGATGGCAGTAAGTGTGACAGTCAAAACAAGATTCAAAGTGCTGGCTTATAGTTTTATGCTATATGGAGATGCAGGATTTAATCATCAGTGGAATTCTTAATTTCTTTCTTGATTCTTCCTACATCATCTCTGTACCTTTGCAAAAAGACCCAAACATCACTGTTAGAGGAATAAGACCCTTCTTACTAACTTTTACTTCTAATACTTCAGTGTATAACTAGACCAGAGTAGACTACAATGTCCATCTCCAGGCAAGATATGGATGCACTCAACCCTCTACCATCTACAAATTAAGGCCAAAGCTAGACAAGAGCTGGGTACATAAGCTCCCACTTCAGCCAGTGGAATCATAGGGCTGGGTTCAGTTACCCAAATGTGGGTATCTAGTATCATTTGAGATGAGCTGACTGGAAGGTTTCCCATAGGTCCTATAAGATACCTTGCATGGAACTGAAAGATGTCATAATGCCCTCAGGCAGTGGATTTGGTAAGATGCACTTATATTTAGGTAATTGTGGTGCATTTCATGAATCAGCAGATAATGGAAGCCCAGGGCAAGTTTCAGCTCATCCCCCCAAGCAGAAATCAAGTGGCTGGATGGCACTGTTGGCTCCACAGACTGTACTGACTTGCTGCCGGGAGAGCTTAAACACAAAAAGGTGCCTGCTTTTAGATGTCTTAATTGTAGCTGAAGTGAACACTCAGGGCAGGATACAGTTGCCCAAGCAGCTCAGGCCTGTCAAAAAAGCCACAGAACATTTTTCTCAGACCTTCCTTCAGTGGGATGAAGTTGTAATCAGCTTGTCATCCTTTTTCACAGCTGAAAGGAGCTGGTCATGTTGAATCACCATCCAGGCTTATAAGGCAGGATACTCAAAACAATTTTGTTGTGGCACACTATATAGGCAGTTCTCACCCCCTGCTTTTATTCTGTATTCTCAGGGCAGACAACGCATAAATTTCTGGAGACAGGTTTAAAAAAAATTCCAATATCTGTGAAAGCCTCTATAAACTTGAAATCGAGTTTTATATGGTATTCACTCAATTGTGTCAAAGTCAATAGAATTATGTTTTCTTTATAGAGGAAAAGCACTCACTTGCTGGACATAAATACAAGGAAGATGACAACAACAAGCATTATCAAGCTGGCAAAACTTCACGTGGGCTAAAAAACAATTACATTTTGCCATCTTCAGCTCCTCAACATTATTTCTTCCTCCTTTAAATAATGATGGCAGTAGTCTACAGATGCCATACAGAAGTAGTGGAGACAGCATGTATCGAGGTGACATGATTAATGTTAGGTATCACAGGAACAGCTTGTCTGTACCAAAATGTTCCACCTTCTCAAAAGCTGGAGAAAATTATAGGGTACTGTTGGGAGAGATAGGAGTCATTTAGACCCTTAGCTGACTCTTAGTTTTTCTCAAACAAACAGTCTGATTTCCATCTTTGACTTGCAGCAGGGTAATTATCATAAACAGAAAATCAAGAAGTGACCAATTCCTTTAAGATATAGACAAAAACAAGCATGCAGAGAAATAATGTTTTCAGTACTTAACAGATTTTTTCATTTTTTCTGCAGTCTGAGAGATAATTCAACCTTTCAAACCCTCCAAAAAGTAAAATTTTTTAGCTTAGCTTATTGAGGAAATGTCACTAAAGTTTATGCTAAAAGGTAGGATATCAAATTTTAAAAGCCCCTACATTAATCTTTAGAAATGGTGATAATATTGTTATCTTAGCTGACTTGACACCTTTAAAATCACCATTTTTGAAAGGCAGTTCAACTTCTTAAGCATCAAAAGCTGACCTAATGTTAAAGTACCTTGTGAAGAGCACTGTCCAAATGTCTCCCAAACACTGACAGGCTTGAGGCATCAACTGCCTTTTTAGGAAGCCCATTCCAGTGTTTGACCATCATGTTGGTAAATAAATGCTTCTTGATGTCCAGTCTAAACCTCCCCTAGAGCAGATATGAACCATTCCCAGGCACCTTATCTGTGGGTACTAGAGAGAAGGCCTTGGCATCTTCCCTCCTCGGGAAGCTGCAGCAAGACAAGAGCTCACCTCTCAGTCTCCTTTTCTCCAAACTATACAGACTTATAGTCTTCAGATTTTTGGAGCTAAAGAGTTCTGTAACAGCAGCTTTCTGCTTTTTGATTTTATCCCATTACCCATTCACTCAAAGATACTGTCTTTGATTTAATGTGATTTTAAAAATATCTTTTCCAAGCATTGTACCATTTTATTTTTTAATGTTCATTCATTATTATTTGTCCAAAATTCCCACACTGATTAAATTTAGCTTTCTCCTGCTTGGAGTGAACACATCTGTTCTGCATTTTTATAAACCTCTTTCATATTTTTTCTGTGTATTTATTTCTGCTCCTTTATAGATATTGCTTTCTCCTCTAAAACATCTCCACCTGTAGCTATAGAAGATAAAGCTAAAGCCTACCCACTAACATGCAAGTACAAGCCAATTCATGACCATCAGCTGAAGCTCTAGACATGCCTGTAACACAGGTCTGTCTTTAGCTGTTTCCAAACAGGCTGCTTTCATTAGGATTAACATATGTATCCTATCCTGAATGTTTCTATAATGAACCTCCCCTATGAGGACAGGCTGAGGGAGTTAGGCTTGTTCAGCCTGGAGAAGAGAAGGCTGCAGGGTGACCTCATTGCAGCCTTTCAATACCTGAAGGGAACCTACACCCAGGAAGGGAGTAAACTCTTTGAAAGGGCTGACAATAGCAGGACTAGGGGAAATGGATCCAAGTTGAAGGAGGGAAGATTTAGGTTGGATGTTAGGGGGAAGTTCTTTACTAGGAGAGTGGTTAGGTCCTGGAACAGGCTGCTGAGGGAGGTTGTGGATGCCCCCTCCTTGGAGGTGTTCAAGGCCAGATTGGACGGGGCCCTGGGCAACCTGATCTAGTAAATGTGTTTGTTTGGTGGCCCTGCTAGGCAGGGGGGTTGGAACTACATGATCCTTGAGGTCCCTTCCAACCTGGGTCATTCTGTGATTCTGTGAATATGGGCATTATTCCTGCAAATTCCCATCCAGCAGTTAACAGCATGATTGAAGAAAGCTCTCTTGGTTCATTTACTATCAACAGTGTGGTGCCCATAGCAGAGGAAGACAAGGGACATATAGTAAGTCATCAACTCAAAATGAGAACATAAATGCTATATAATGTTTCCATAGGAACTGGTCTATGTCTTCCTGCCTGAGAGATGAGCACAAAGACAGGCCACAAAAAGATGTTAACTATAACATTAGAAGCACGGTATGAGAACTGAACTATGTTGTTACAGTTTTTGACAATATTCACATGGCATAGGTTTCAGAAACTGTCTTGTCCACAGAAATAGAAGCCTGTGGAAACATGCACTCATGACTTTGAAAGGAACCAAAAAAACTTTAATGTATTCTCAGTATTAAATTAATTAAAAGAAAAAAAGTAATAATGTTTAATAGGTAAGAATGAAATAGATGCAAAGTATGCAAAACCAATATGGAACACCCAGGAAGCCAATCATGTTCAGAGGCACGCACTGGGAGAGTCGAAGTGGGCAGAGGGAGAGCAAGGCCACACCTGCACTGCTGTGCCCAGCTATGGGCTCCCCAGCAGGACAGATTCATGGCCGTAGCAGAGACAGTCCTGTCCCCAGGGCCTCTCCCTCAGTCCCCCACTCTGCCCCCCCCAGCCATTGCTGGTGTTGGAATGTTGTACCTAGCAACAGCCCCGCTACACTGGGAGACAGCAGCACTGGAGACAGTGGCAGCTTTTACCTGGACGGGCTCTTTGAGTGGTGTTTCTTGTTGCGGTTTTCTGGGACAGAACTCCCTTCAGGACTTTCCCACTGTCCAACTGGGCACAGTCCTGAGCCCAGCTTCTTCTGACAGTGGGGTAGGTGAACTGCTGCCATGACTCCAGGTGAGCTCCTCCCCAGGTTTGGGGACATGCTGCTGGCACAGTCCATCCTGCTACAGCTACCCTGCTCATTCCTGAAACTCTGCTCTGCAGGGACATCCCAGAGCCCCGGCAGCAGGACCTGCCTTTACCACCTGAGCCCCTGCAGCAACAACATGTGAAGGTGACCCAGGGCCAGCAGACAAAGAAGAGGGACCTCCTCCTCTTCACAGACACCTTGGTCATCGCCAAGGCCCGGTAAGACTGGCAGAGCCCACCTGCCATTCCTCCCTGGCCCTGCCTCTGGCCCCAGTCCCTGGCAGTCTGCTGATGGATGCACGCATCCATGGCTGTGCCCATGGCAGGGGGATGCTGGAGCTCGGTCATGGATCTAGGCCACCTCCAGTTCACTTCCTGCCACTCCTCTTGACAGACGTTCCAGGACCCCAGTCCCGCTGCTCAGCCTGGCCCTGGCCATGCTCCGTGTCTTCAGCAGTGGGAAGGGGAGGACTGGTGATGACAGTGAGGAGGAGGATGGCAAGGACGCCAGGTCCCTTGTCCTGATCTGACCCTCTGGTTCATGTGTGATCACCTTCTGGTGAGTCTCAGTGACACTTCTCCACACCTCTCTCCTGCCCCTCAGCATTATCTCCAGCCTCTGTGGCTGTCCCCATGGGGCAGGGCTGTGTTACAATTCTCCTCTGCCCACAGCCTGGAGAGCAGCGAGTGCTCAGGCTCTTTCTCTGCTCTTTCTGTAGCTCGCGGCTGGTGAAGGAGCTGTGGCTCAGCGCCCAGCTTGGGTAAGTCTTGCCTGGCCCTGCAGCCTGGGCAACCTGTGCTCACAGCACAGGGGGACGCTCCAGGTGCATCCCTACCTTGCCAAAGCACTGCTCCCCAACTATGGGGTGGTGACCCCATGGCTGTGGGAAGCTCTCCAGTGGGCAGAGCTGGTGCAGATGCTTCACCCATCTGTGTGCCTCACCACTGCCCCTGATCTCCACTGCTTGAAGACTGCTTGCTACATGGCAGGTGGTGGTGGGACAGGGCAGCTTGCATCTTACGCAGCTCTTTCTCTGTGCTTTTTCACTGCACAGGCCACCTGAAGGAGTGGAGAGAGCTCATGTCATCAAGCTCCTGATGAAGGAGCTGAGATGCCGCAGTCCTGTGAGTTTCTCTCCTGTCTCAAATCTCCCCCCAGAGCCTGCTCCAGCCCAATCGGGTACATGCCTTCTGACCTTCTGCTCCTTTTCCCCTTGCCCAGGAGGATACACTAGATGCCAGCAGCCCAGATAGGCTGGTTGAGTGGCAGGGAGAGGTGAGGAACACTTGGGTTGAGGTCTCCACCATCCCCATCTCACACATCTCACACATGGCCAATGGCCAAGCCAACACAGCTTACTGGGGGCCCTTTCTGCTGCAGGGCTGCTAGGTGAACATGCAGCATTTCTTGCAGGCTGGTCCTGAGCAGCGCCCACCACCTACCCCCTCTGGCGACCACAGTGCACTTGGCCATGCATCTGGTGAGTTCAGAGAGGTCAAGTACAGGATGGCAATTGTCTTCCCTCATAGAATCATAGAATGGCTTAGGTTGGAAGGGACCTTAAAGATCATCTAGTTCCAACTAGCACGCACTGGGTTTCTCTAGAAAACCTGGATTCACATTATCTGTATAACTTGTCTTTCTACAGCAAGAAAGAGACATCCTATTTTAGGATGTGGCTTGATTCAAAACTCCGCAAAGGAGCACAGTATGTCTTTACCCAGCCATCACACAGATTCACACAGCACTGCGGACCTTCGAAAGCCATCTCTTTCTCTGGAGAAAGATCTCATTCCACAGGGTGGTTGGTTCTGCTGCCTGCACACACTCTGGAGATGAAGTCCAAAGTAAGTCTTTGTCACAGGAGACTGAGCGGTCAGCCTGCAGCTTTCTATCCCTTCCACACACAGGGTACATGAGCCACCACTAGTGAAGCAGACCAGCTCTCATCCCTGCTCTGTCCACACTGGCACACACACCTGAGTGAGTCCTCATGGACAAGCTGCTACCTGGAAATCTGCCTAAGATAAGTGTGAGCTGTCACCACCCCAAATACGAAACACAGGGCTGGCAGCTGAAAGGTCAGTGTAGCTAGAAGTTCACAGTTGTTGTTCTGCAGATGAAGTCACCATTTCCAAATGGTGCCCCCCTTGACTTCAGCAGTGGAGGGACAAAGTTGACGACCTCCATGAGCACTCACCTGGCACTTCTTCATATCTCCTTGCTCTCTTTTCCTTGGCAGCAGCTAGGACCCAGTGGAGCTGGAGGATTCTGTGGCCACTAGCACAGAGAGAGACCTCAGCTCCTGCTTCAGAGGAGCCCAGGCCATCAGGCTCAGCTGCCACTGGGGCTCTCTTTGGCCGGCCCCTGGCGGATGTCTGTGGCCAGGACGGTTCCCTGCCACAACCACTCCAGGTAAGCATGCCTACCCAGTGGGTGCCCATGCCTCCAGCTCCAGGGGAGAGGTGTTGGCCCAAGTTGGGGAATCTCACATGGGGCTTGAGAGCAAAGCCAGGACTCTCGCAATAAGACATGAAGAGCTGACAATGCTTGCTCCTGATGAAAAGTTAGCTTCATCTGACCTAAAGCCTGTCTCTGGACAAACAACTCTTCTCTTCCCCTGTGCCCCGCAGGACCTGCTGACTCTCCTTGAGGAGCAAGGGTCATCCACAGAGGGAATCTTCCGCCTGGCAGCCAGCGAGCGTGCCTCCCACAAGCTTTGGGAGGCCCTTGACACCAGAGCTGATGTCCACCTAGAAAGCCAACCTGTGCTCCTACTGCCCATCATCTTGAAGGTGAGCCCCACTGACCAGCAGCTCCCAGCTCTCTCGGTACCCACCAGCACTGGTGAGATCAGGAGCCAAAACCAGCACACATGCTCCTAAGGCAGAGTGCTGGCCATGTTGCCTCTGCTGCTGGTGTCAGTGCTCAGAGCCTCACCCACAGCTCCTGGCATTTCAGGACTTCCTGTGAAAGATCCCCTTGAAGCCCCTGCAGGCCCAGCTCTATGAGGAGTGGATGAGAGCTCTGGAGAACACCGGTGGGCAGGAGAAACTGGCAGCACTCAAGGAGTAAGTGTGACCAGTAGCCTGTCTGCTGAGAAGGAGCTGTCAGAGTCTGGGTCTTGCCTCCAAAGCTTTGGGCTCCTTGAAAAAGCCTCCTCCAGGCTGCTAAGGGGGAACGAGGTGTAGAAAAGTGTTTGTCTCGTTGGATATCTTAAGGTAGGAACATGCCTTGGATAAGTCAGGCTGCGTGACCTGTGTTGACAGCATCTCCTAGCACTATGCCCCTCATCTCTCAGGGTGGCCGCCAAGCCAACCTCCTCCTCTTCAAGCACCTGATGTCCCCGCTGGACAGCATCAGCTGAGATGCCGCTACCAGCAGGATGACAGCAACCAACCTTGCCATCTGCATTGAGCCAAACATCCTCGGCCCACCTGAGGAGCAGATGCTCCCCCTTGAGACCCTGGTGCAAGAGACACAGAAGGTAGGCTGTTTACCAGCTGCTCACAGCCTGGGGGGCACAGGCAGCTTTGCTGCTCAGAGCTCCCAGGCTGCCTCCTCTCTTTGGCAAAGGCTGAGGGATGGGAAGAGCTGCTGAGAGAGAGGAGCAGCCCAGTGCACAGCTTCAGCCTTCTGTGCAGAAGCAAGCAAGGGTCCTCAGTGGGAGAGGATCTGGGAGCCCTTGTCAGAGGATCTGGGAGCCCTTGTCTGCTGCCTCGACGGGAAACAGTGCTTTGCTTTGTGTAGGTGACATAGTTGGCCAAGTTCCTCATCGACCACCATAGGGAACTCT
>VZTY01021254.1:0-25819 GCA_013400935.1 Turnix velox | reverse complement strand
GGAGGGTTCTTGCGGGTCTCTGGGTGATCTTTGGGGGTTGATAGCCGGAACGGGCCCATGGAACATCCCGCCTGTCATGTTTCGCCCGTGGGGGACTGGGTGGGTGGGAGGGACAGTAGCGGGGCTGCCAGTGGCGGAGGGGCCAGTGGAGGGCAAGGGGAGGCNNNNGGGCCAGTGGAGGGCAAGGGCAGTCGTCCTTGCGTTTGGCCTTGGGGAGGAGGGTGATGGAGCGTTACCCGGCTTTGTAGAGAATCTCTGTGAGTGGTAAAAGTGCAAAAAGTGAAATTAAAGTTTGGCGAATCACCTAGATGGGGCGGTTTTTCTGACAAGTGTTCTGTAAGGTTAAACTGTATCTTTTTGCTTTTAACCATCTCGAGGAATGGCCTCAATGCAGCCAGTAGCACTACCTGCTACCCCGTGCTGGTTCACAATTGCTCAACAGAGCCACATCTGTCCCAAAACTACCCATATGCACAAAAACTGTCAGAGGAACTTGGCTGTGACATTAGGGGCAATGTGCAGCCACTGCTTTCAAAAGCTGTGTAGAAACATATAGTAAAGATGCTGTTTCTGGTGTTGGTGCTGGCAGTGGGGATTCTGGGGCTCCAGGCTCAGTGGCCACTTGCTTGCATACATCCCTTAGTGTCTGGGCTCAAATGACAAGAGGACCCTGATGTAAAGGCTGGAAAGAGGTTTCAAGCATTGGGGACTTGAAACTGGGAAGCCTTAAAAATATGAAAAAAAATTTTCGTGCAAAGCACCAGTGGCGTGGGTTCATGGAAGGTGAAGCAGCAGAAGGAATTAAGCTGCCTGTGTGTGGTGATGAGTTTTGATTAAAAATGATGAAGAGAGATAAGGAGTACCTGATCAAGAAAGTTATGGTTTTGTGGACAGCTCGGTTGCAATTTCTGATGCGTGCACACAGAAAGGTGTTTCATTTGGTGGTGTAAAAGGGAATTCTAGCTCTGTTGCATGGGTTCTGTGCCTTTTTTGCTTAGCTTCCGGTAGCATCCAAAGGTAGATTTTAAAGTAGACAAAACTGAGGAGGAAGAGGCTTCTCAGCACATCAAACACATGGAGGAGCATGTTGAGTGACTTAGTAGAAAACAGTTTATGCATGTCCTTGTTTGCATTTCTACAAACAAGTACATATTCCACAAACTAATAAAAAATTGGTTTTGTTTGTATGAAGTTGCTTGTGTTGTACTTGTTATCTCTTTCTGACAAGACATAAAGTGTGCATTTCACAATAGAAAGTGTAATTTCTATATGATTTTGTAGAAGTGGATCAGATGTTCTCAGGCTTTCCTTCTGGCAGTAGTTGCCATGTATTTAAAGGAATGTTTCTGGTAGTTTTATTACCATAGCAGCAGTTGGAGTCTCGCTTGTTCCTGAGGTTAGGAGATTTCTCTTTAGAAACTTCAGCAGTTCCGATGGTAAATTCATACAATAAAAATAGCAAAAGGTGTGCTAAACTTTTTTAATGTGTAATGGGAAGAAAGTAAAGAATATATCACTGTTAGCTCCGTTCCTTTCTCTTTAAAAGCTTTCCGAGGTCCTCTGTTGTTACTCCCTGTCAGAGGAGCTTGGACACCAGCAGACCCCCTTGGACACTACGGAGGTGTAGAGCCTCAAGTACATTTATGGAATGCTGGCTATGATTTTTTGTTAAATTAAGTTTCAGTCATTTCCTCATTTTCCTGAATGTCTCCATGCAAGCAGCTTTGAGTTCTGTCTGGAGGGGATGGAAATTATTTTGTAGGTAAAAGCAGACAGTTGGGTGGTTTAACTCCTCTGCTTGTAGAGACCTTACATTCTTTGGTGTGGGTGCTTGGTCCGATGAAATCCCACACACCTCAACTACTTCTGGCTCTTTGCTTTGCTGTAGCAAGCTGACCTCAGTGCTCCTCTGTTGTTCTCTGGTAGTACATTTGTGTGATGTCCTCTGTGTTCTCCTCTGTGACCCAGCCACAGGGCTGCAGGCAGGAGCTGGGTCTGGCCTGTGAGTGCTCTGTGGCTGTGGAGCCTGTTGGTACAGGAGATGGCTCTATGGACTTGGGAAAGGCAAAAGAGGAGGAGGGTGGAGTTGTGTGGCATGCTGATGCATGAAGAAGGGGAGAATTGGGCTCTGGAGGCCTGGCTGGAGGAATGACTCTGGGCAGGCTGTGCTGCAGGCTGAAGGAGATGCTTTTTGTGCCACATAAAATTCTTGAAATAACCGGGACAAAGTGCTTCACTGGCTTGGTGGAGCTGATGGGCCAAAGCATGCTGCAACAGTGTGATGTGAGGAGTATGGCCTCCTTCTCTGCTCCTGGGTGCGGGTGCTGGTGCTGGTCATAGGTTTGGCGGCCATGTGGGATTTGAGGAGTGGCCATTCCCAAGGGCACCGTCTGTACCTCTGTAAACCACTGAGTATTCAAAGAAGTTGTGTTTAACTGCGGTATCTCCTCTACATGGGGGTGTTGCAGAACCCCACATTCAAGGCAGTGCAAATCCTTTTGTACTAGTTTATTCAGCTAGAAATCCATCCTGGTTTATTTATTACAGCTGGAGGTGAAGGGAGGTAAATTATTTATTTTCTCTGCAGTGGATATTTTGTTATCAGTTCTCCTAACATGCACCTCGTGTTGTAGGATGGGAGCACACAATTACTTGCTAAATAAAATAGCAGATTTTTTTTAATATTTAGTTTTCTACACCATCTATATTTGAACTTTGAAAATTACTGCCCTGAGCATAGGTGGAGCAAATAACTTCAAAAAATTACAGAAATATTAGTGAGTAAAAGCAGTCACTGTAGCTGGAGATAATGTTGGCCTCAATGCACAGAGCAAACTTCACCTGTGTTAATGAGTATGCTGGTACATTGCAAAACTGAAACCTCTGTGTATGGGGAGATTTTATTCTCCTGCTAGACTGCTTATCACTGTTCCTTTTGAAATTAAATCTCGTTTTGCAACACAGCATCTAGTTCCTGTTTTCCATAGGGTTATTGCTTGTTGTGTGCAAATTTGGGTAAAATTTTAAGAGGAGGATAATGCCATAGTATTATCTCAGTGGAGGGAGTGACCAAGGTTAATTGTGCTGTGCACGGAGTTGTTTGCCTTAGAAGGAAGACCCCAAGAAACTCAAAGCCAAGCACTTAGTTTTTTAAAAAACAAGAGTTGTTAGTATGGAACATGAAGAAGTTTTGAACTTAAAATAAACTTAAAATAAAAACTGTTATAATCCCTGTCTTTTAATTGAATTTGCCATCATTTTAATCTGCTCTCAATAGCAAAGTAATGTTATTTATTCCGTAAGCTGGAATCTGTTCAGTTAAAATCAGTTTTGCAGGCAAAACAGGGCTTTTCCTTGTTGCTGAATAGATCTATATTGAAGGAAATGCTTGAAAATATCTTGAAAAGAATTCTCAAACCAGTGTAATTGTTTATGGGGAGAAATTGGTAAGGAGAGAAGCATTCTAGAATCACTGTAAGGCTTTCTAAACCCCATTGTCTTTAATATACTTTCTCCTTCCTGACAGATGTGCATTTTAGGATACATCTGCACAGCAAACAAAGGGTATTTTCTGAGCCCGAATGGCTGTCTCTAGTATGGCAGGCTGTAGCCATGTGAATGTCGGCTTCAGCTGTGGGACAGTTTGTCGGACTGCACAGGGACTACCTGTACATCCTCTGTGTCACTGCCTGGAGTTTAAAGCCAGCTTTGTTCTGCCCTGGGTGACTTTTTTGGGCTGTACTGAGGTGTGCTCCATCCCTGACTGCTCTGTGGAGCCACCAGCCTTTTGCCTGCACCTCCTTCTGCCACCAAAAGCAGAAGCTCTCAGCTTTATAAGCAAAATTTTGTTACACTTCGAAAATACATTAGAATGCTGAGTCACAGCAAATATCCCACTATTAGTGTTACGCTCTTACTACAGAGTTATTCTGAGGAACAAAACTCCCATCAGCTAAATGGCAGTAACTCTACTTGGAGTGGTTTGTTTCCCTGTTTGTTAGAAATTTGTGTATATAAAATATTTCACAGTTCCTCAGAACACATTAAATGGTGGTAGGACAAGGGGCAATGGTTTGAAATTAGAGCAGGGCAGGGAAGAAGTTCTTTCCCATGAGGGTGGTGAGACACTGGCCAAGATTGCCCAGAGAGGTGGTGGAGGCCCTATCCCTGGAGACATTCAAGGCCAGGCCTGCTAATGCTCTGAGCAACCTGATCTAGTGGAGGATGTCCCTGCTCACTGCAGGGGTTTGGACTAGATGACTTTGAAGGGCCCTTCCAACCCAGCAGTCTTTGGTTCCATCAGTGTGGTTTGTGACATTGAAAGCATCCTGTAAAGGTGCGCTGTAACAGTGCTAGATACCATTTTTTGTGACACAGGTGAGCTGACCCCTTGAAATCAACTGGATTTTTCATAGTAACCATTTTGTGTATCTTGTTGGTGGCTGGAAACACCATAATGTGAGTGTATGTTAGAAACCCTGGTACTTTATGATTAATAGGATTAATAGTGCCTTTCTGGAGTTGTGTTTAAGAGCAGTTAAGCCTGTGCAGAGTCTATTTTAGGGCATTATGCAGTGTCTATTTTAGGATGTTACCTGCTTTATTATATCTCAATACCTTCTGCAGAGAATATTTTGTCAATAACAAAGTTTTTAGCAAATCTCAGAGTCTCTCATGTGGACTCATTCCTGAGGGGTCTGTCCCCTTCTGCATTCCTTATGAAGAGCCCTCTCTTCGTAAGAGGGGTCTGTTACACTGACATTTGGTATCCCCAGAACCATGCTCACTGGATGGTGGTATGGTGACAGTGCCACCCGCTTTGCTCTTAATCTGGTGTTTTCTGGAGCTGGGATCCAAGTCTGGGCACCTCCAGGATGTGTGAGCTGATTTCCTCACCTTCTTGGAGAGTGCAGCCCCTTTCTTGTAAAGTTTTCTGAATCCTTTGGTGGAAAAGGCCTGGTGGAAAGAGTGCTGTGGTGTGAGAACACCCTGTGGGGAGTACTGTGGAGGAATTGCTGCTTTGCTTCCTTCCAGGAACATCCCAAAAATGATGGGTACTACTTCTTGGATGAGGCCCAGGACTCATTGATAGCCTCATGGACCTGAGCTCTGATAACTTCACTGCAGCACTGATGTGCTCAAAGCGGCACAGCTAACTCTTTTGAGGCCTTGATGGGACCTTCAGCAACTTTTATTATTTTAAATATTAGTTTAAACAAGCAAAAAGTCAAGCAGTGGTATGTTTTGACAGGAAATAAAAAATCAGAATTTTAAAATGAAAAGGTTTTTTAAGTGTTGTATTTGCCATTGTTGATCTGATAATCCAGAGGTGTGTGATGGCAACTGAAGTTACGGCAGTCTTGATGTTTCATTGCATTGCTGGTGGATTTCATTGTGTTCTCCTCCATTAGCAAAAAATGCATTAGATTTAGTCTCAGGAAGAGCATTTTTCCTTCAAATTGTCATCTGGGACACTGAAAGGGTGTAACAAGTGGAAAAAAAAAAAAGTGAGATATTTCTGCTAGGTCATTAGTTGTGAGTCTTTGTGGAACCTGGCAGGAACACCCTTCCTGTGTCACCTGTGCCATGTGCTGGTCCGGAAAAGCTGGATTTGAGATGACTAAACTATAACAATTTAAAAACAGTTAAGACATACCTGTTATTTTAAAAAAGAAACTTGCTGTGATGCTTTGACCCAGTGACACCACATCTGCATTCTGGAGAATGATCTTAGTCTTTAGTTCTCGTGGGGTTTCACAGGGACTACAATGACAATTGTATGTGTTTGGAATTTTTGGTGAGTTTAAAAAGACACTGATCACTGTGAGTCACATGGCTGGAATTTACCCTTTGATCTCAGACCTGTGCTGTAACTGCTGCAATGCAGAATGTCTTATGGTATGTCCTGGTGCTGGGCACCACACAGCCCCTGGACCTCTGATCCTACAGAGGCTACACATGGTTTCCATTACGTTTTTGGATGAATGCAGAATAATATGTCAGCACGTGAAACAGCCAGTGGTCATTACTGAAGAATCACATCTGACTCAGTCACAAAGATTCAGATGAAATTAAAAATCAGTCCAGTCTCAGTCCAGCAAGCCACCTTTTACAGTGTTCCTTGTGTCTGCAGTTTATAGTCTTGGAATTAAGGGAAGAAACATACATTTGCTAGTAATGCAAACTGGAGTTGGAAGAGAATGGAATAAAAAGCACATAACTGAACTGTTGCTAAGGACTGTATGGAGGAAGTTTATGTGGAGGCAAGTTGTCAGTAGTTGTATATTAGAAGGCTCTCTAGTTGAGTTTTGCAGCAACAGTATAGTCGCACTAGTTTTCAATGCAAAGTCACATGTAAGAAGGAGATTTGACAAGTAGTGATCAAGTCTCAAAATAATATAATTCATCACATGTTCATGGAGAACTCCAAGTGCTAGTCAAACAAGGACAACTTGCGCCAGTCCTACTAGGGGGCTCTGAAGAACATTGTTATTTAGACAAAGCAGCAATGTGGAGGCACCACTTACTAATAGGAAATTGTGGATCTTTATTTGTGCCAGAGCAAGGTATCTTAACACAATGGGAGCTCTAAAGGGCAAATCCTACCTGTGAGTATGAGAACTCCAGCCCAGTGATAGAGAAGACAAGGGTGAGACAGTCATCTTTAACTGTGAGATAGTTGTTCAGTTCTTCTGGGAATGTTGTGAAATGTTTCTTCTATGGTCCAATAAATATGCTTAATTACCTACTTCTGTAAAAAGAACTTCTAATTTTTGATTGTATTTCAGTGGGTTTTTTTTCATGTATCTTCCTCTCAACAAAGATGTCTCCCTGTTTGTGGAGCATACTTACTGCGCATTGTGTTGAATCATGGTATAGGCTGGTTGTAGCTGTCAGGGGCTTTGGGAGCAGCTCATCATGTTCTGCAGGAGAGCGTGGTCAGGCTGAGCACCACTCAGGGACACACCCAACTATCTGTGGTTTTCAAGTGTAAAACATTGCACTAGATGGAGAAAATAATTTACTGTTACTGCTACAAGGCTTCATGTTTTCTGCTCTGTCTGGGCTGTTGTGTTTAAGAGAGGATAAAACTGCAATAGAAGTGCAATGCAATATTAAATATGCTGTAGGACAATCCTTCCTGAGCCTTGCTGAGGCCATGCTGGACTGGTGAGGGTGAAACATCTCTGAAATACTTGCTTCATTTGGAAGAATCCTATACAATCCACCAGGTATCAAAAAAATCATGCAAAACAATGTATTTAACTTCTTTAGAGCCTTAGTTATTTTTTCAGGAGAGGATGTCCTGACGTACCATGCCTTCTCCCCTGACTTTATCTCCCAGTTTATGCTTTATAAACAGATCAGAAATAGTAATGTGTTTTTTATTCACGGCTGTGTCTCACCCTGTGGTATTATTCATACTCTCTTCCAGCTTTACTCCCACATCTTCTGGCAATCCAAAATTACTGACAACATCCCTATAATTCCATTAGCACGTGTCTGTTCCTTCCACAGCACCCACAGCTTCTTTTCCTGTGTTGTCTTCAGACTGTTGTGGTGTACCCTATAGAACTGCAGAGTGTAAAGACCCTCTGGATTTAAGTTAAAAATTCTTATAGTCATAACTCCATGTTAAATAGTTTACATTTAGATTTTCAGACAAAGTGGTTAAACACATTGATGAATGCAGAGGACAGAGATGGACTGCAAAGTTTCATTGCTGGCTTTGCTCCTCCTTCCCTTCTAGGTTTTTGTTGAACTCTGCTTGTCTTTGGCTTAACACTTTCATTTCTGCATGTTAATTAAAACATAAATATTTTAAATATGATATATGACATCATGAAGCTTATCTGCTGCAGAGGCAGAGGAGTGAAAGTTGTTGTGGGGGATGGAGTCAGAGCAGGATACTCTGGCGGCTGTTCTGTGATCTGTGCTGGATGGATTTTTCCCGTTCCAGAGGGGCCCTGGGGGCAGGTAATCTGCTGCCTGGCCAGGGCCCACCATAGGCACTGGGCAGAGCTGGGCAGAGGAGGAGGGGGCTGGGGCAGACGAGAGAGCCTGAGAAGAGGAACAAATCTGCTGCAGTGGGTGCGTAGCTTGTCTGCACAGCAACTGCCAGGCTGCTCACTGGCTCTCCAATCACTTCCTTCTCATACACAATTTACATAACTTTTTCTAATACTGTTAGATTTTAACATTTTAAAAATGCTGAAATTTTAGATTGGAATGTTGGTCTGCTAGAGGGTCAGAAGGGGTCTGGACATGCTGGATTGATGAGTCATGGCCAATGATTTGAGGCTCAGCAAAGCCAAGAGCTGGGTTACTGCACTTTGGTCATGCCAGCGCCATGAGTGCTAAAGGCTGGGACAGGGTGGCTGAAGAGCTGCCCAGTGGAAAGGGACCTTGGGGCGTTGATCAGTGGCTGGGTGCATGTCAGCCAGCATGTGCCAAGAAGACCAACAGCGTCCTGGCCGGTGGCAGGGACAGTATGACCACCAGGACTGGGGCAGTGATCATCCCCTTATACAGGGCACTGGTGAGGCCCCACCATGAGTGCTGGGTCCAATTTTGGGCCCCTCACCACAAAAAAGACATTGTGGTACAGGAGCAGATGCAGAGCAGGGCTCTGGAGCTGGTGAGGGGTCTGGAGCTCGAGTCTGCTGAAGAGCGGCTGAGGGAGCTGGGGGTGTTCAGCTGGAGAAAGGGAGGCTGAGGGGATGCCTCACTCTGCAGCTCCCTGAAGGGAACGTGTAGCTGGGGGGGCGTTGAGCACTTCTCCCAAGGAACAGGGCGTGGGACAAGAGGACACAGCCTCCAGTTGTACCAGGGAAGGGTTAGGATGGACATTAGGAAACATTTTACACAGAAAGGGTTCTCAACCATTGAAACAGGCTGCCCAGGGCAGGGGTTGAGGCACCATCCCTGGAGGGATTTATGAACTAGGCAGTCACAGAGCTTAGAAGTACGTTTTGGGGATTATTTTGACTGTGCTTCGTTAAGGATTGAACTCAGTGGTCTGAAAGGTCTCTTCCAACTGTCACGGTTCTATGATTCTATGAAATTAACTCAGTGCTAAAATTAAATTCAATACTAGTTGACAAGTACTCAAAGGGCTGGGGTAAGCATAGTTAGAGCTTCGTGCTTTCAAAAATAAAAGAACAGGAGGATATGATCAATTCAACATATCAGTTGTAATCAGAGATGTTTTTACCCATTAAGTTAAAGAAATTACAGGCCAAGTCTGTGCTTTTTCCCCTGGAAGCTTTCCTCTGGGAGGGGATAAGGATTTGTTTTGCTTGCTCCTGACTTTGGAGGCAGAACCAGCTGAGCTGTCTTCTTCTGCTTGGGTGAAAGGAAGTTTTTCACAGATCCTAAGTACTTGCTACAAATGCTATGCAGATTAATTTTTTCAGGTGGAGTCTGGGAATGGTGTCAGGAAGCACTTTGAAAAGGGTTTTCTGAGCAGTGCTGAAACCGAGCTCAGCAGTGAGCAGGAGCAGGGTGCTCTCAGAGCCCAGCTGAGCACTACCAGAGCTGCTGCTACTGCTGCTTTGTCTTTGGCCTTTCTGAAGTTAGTGTTTCTGGGTGTTTTCAGAGCTGGGAAGTTCTCCTGGATGCAGAACCATTTGCTTGAAATGCTGCTCAGGGCAGGGAGGTCTCAGGTCAGGGGAGGCCCAGTGCCCCAGCCTCTGCTTTCCTACCAATGACCACAGGCTTCCAGCTCAGCCTTGGATTGTGCCACAGGTGCTCAAGGGGACAGAAATTTCATGGCAAATAATATCAGTTTGAGGTAAGGAGCAAAGGAGCATGGCAGGAGAGAGCCAGCCTGCCAGCTGGAAGCATTCACGCTTCCAGGGAGCTTCGAGGAGGGCAAAGCCCAACTCTTCACTTTGTGTCCATAAGCCACAGGCAGGAAACAATAATACACTTTATGTCACGTTTGTAAAAAGGCACTAAAACTGGCTGGAGAAACAGAGAAAAATTATTATTTCCCATTTAATAACTTAAGTAGCTTTGGAAATAAGTGTTGTTGATAACAGTTTGAATCTTCCTAATCTTTTTGTGTATGAGATCTAATAGATGTACTGTCCTGATATGTCCGACTTAATTTTTAAGTCCTAATTTTAAAAATTATAATTTTAAACCATAATGTTAATAATAAATGTTATAATAATGGTAATAATAATGTTAATTGTGCTCAGGAGTATGTATCACAATGAGAAGAATCCTTCACCTAAGGCTTTGCAGCAGCCCAGCTGAGTCCCAGTAGTGTGCACTCCAGAGCACATCCACTGTCTGATCTCACGGAACATTGCTGGATACGTTGGGTTCTGGTACTGCTCATCTGCCACTGAAATAATGTATTATTAAGGAATATCTAGGGCTTCCCTTGTCAATTTGGACAAAATTATTAATACGGTAGTGGTTCCTAACACATTTGGAGTAATTTAAAAATTGACTGAAAATTCCAGGAGACTGCAACACATACTTCATATTGGAAACAAGTTAATAAGTTAATTATTAATAATTATTAACAATATTATTATTAACAATAGTAATATAATTATTGAGGAATAAGTTTAAGTTAATAAGTTAATTGTTCTCTGGTAATGGAACCTTAAGTTACATCAGTTTTAGTAGGTTACTTTGAATGCTACTGCTCACATTTGAGATCACATTTGCTTTTTAAACTTTTAAACATTTTGGTTTTTTAAACAACACAAACCCACATCAAAGATATGATATGCAGAGAGTAGAAAAGCATCATTTGGTTCGACTGCCAGAATTAGGCCATTACGGCCCACAAATGCTGTGTAATAGCTACTTCTGATGGTTCTCTTTTGCTTTCCACTCAGGCTACAGAAATATTACAAGGTTGTATCTGTTCTGTTTGGCCAAGACAGGCTTTTGCAGCAATGTCAAGAGGAGACAATGAAGAGATTAACATCAATAAAAAAAAGACAAGGAGCAAATTAGCAGACACAGGAATGAGAAATGGGAAGTTTCTATTTTCAGAGTTGCTCAGAGCTTCATTGAGATACTATTTTGTTGGCTCATTTTGCCTGAATGTTGAAGTCAGTGGTTTGTTTTGTTTTTTTGGTCACTAGAGAAGTACTAAGGATGTAACAAGGGGAGTGGTGGTGGCAACCCATGCTGGGAGTGGTGGTTGTGGCTGCTCAGCAGGTCTGTGCCGCCCTTGGGCCCTGTCTGCCACCCTGAGCAGGGTGCCATGTGTCTCCCAGAAAAGGAGCCAGGAACGTGTTTTTGTTTAAAATGCCTGTTAAATCAAATTCTGGTACTTCTGAGTTCATCAGTTCTTCTGTGTACTTTGAAGAGGTTTGGGTCTGTCAAGTGTCCTAACCAGAACACAGAATCCCACTGTCTGCTTCCTGCTGTTCATTGGTTCCATTGACATTTCAGTGTAGGTGAACATACCTTACAGAGTTACTCTGGAAGTTCGGCTGAATTTTAGCTTTCCACAGTGTGCATGACTCCCACAAGTGTGTGGCATCACCCTGCTTCCATATGAGCTGCTGTGACACCACCAGTTCCTTTTGGCTTGTGGTTAGACCATTGCATGCTAAGAAGTTTTGTAAATCCCACATCCACATGCCCTCCTGGGTCAGGGTGAACCCAAAGCTCTCCTCCCTCCATGAGAAATGGAAATCCCAGTTGGAATTCCCAGTTACATCTGCAGTCAGTCCATGTTTCTCACATGGGTAAACTCCATCTCACCTCCATGCCATGAGAATAATGTTGTTATTGTGGAGATCAGTGGCTAGAGTTACGGAGAGCCACAGAGAAAAGACATCCATACTGTGGCACAGATATACATGTACACACGTAAAGCTGATTTACAGCCTTGAAATACATACAAAACATAATAAAGCTGTAATTAGATCATTGGAAATTTTAATTATATGCACGTGAAGTGCTGAGAGCTGATGAAGTGAATATGCATGAGCAGGTTGTGCCTCTCACCAACAGAAATAGTCAAGAATGGTTGGGAGGTTCTGTTAATAATTTTTCAGTCTTAAATTGTATAGTGGATGATTTAAATATTCCAAGTTCTTCATAAGCATCAAGAAAATAGAAAATCATTCCCTTTCCTTCTTCCCTCCTTGGTACACCAGCATTCTTTTCTAGAGCCCTCCTGGTGAGCAAGAGAAATTGTCTCAGAGGGTTTTGCACACAAAATAGAGCAGAAAAAGAGAACGTTGCTGTACCATCAGGACTAAAGTGTGTTTATAAAAGTTTATATATGTAAAAAATACATAAAAGCTGTACTGTAATTAAAAATGAGAAACTAACCAAATCTTGATGTGTGATTTTTGTGATATCTTAGCATAACAATCTCTATGCAAAGTGACCTCACATTTAAAAAGAAGTTTATAAAGGGGCATCTCAATGGAAAGAAGTCAAACACATGAAGTACTCGAAACTGTATTTATAAATACATTGTTACAAGTGGTTGTTGTTATACAATGTACAAATGTTGCCTGGGGTTTTGTAGCTGTTGAGTTTATTTAAGGTGTTTATTTGCATTTGCCTGTAGTTTAGTCCCATACGTGTATTGCACATGGCCAGTGTGCTCCTAGAGTACATAAGACTTTCTATAGGATGTGCAGAATGACACGATGTATGTCAAACTGCCTTCCTGAAATCAGAATTTTCTCTGCCTGGAACAGTGCGTGGTGGCTGCTGGAGAAATACCCATCTGTGCATTTGGTTAAGGAGAGGTCAGTGATGTGGGAAAAGTGAATGGTTCTTTCTAGGGTTGTATCCGCACACAAGCACTTCTTCCTTGGTGAGGAAGAAGTGTTTTCTGAGCCTTGGAGTGGTTTCTTCAGAGGACAGAGCAACTATGATGGTCATCAGCTGTTTTATTTTGAAGTATTTATGTAGTCTCAGTAGCTGAAGTACTAAACCTTAGACCTGATAGACCTCCCATGGAGATATTTAGCCCAGAAGGTTGCATACCAGTGCAACTTCAGCACTAAAATCACTCATACACTTCTGTGTGTAAATGAGCCTTCAGATAGGTGTACAGGCAGGCAAAGCCATTATTTATTTTCAGTAAGCTTAAAAACATCTGATTCCAATGTATCCTTGCCTTGATCAGAGCTTGGTTATGTGCAAACCCATCTTTGTGCACGTGTCTGTCCTATTTGAAATCCAAGCCCATTTTGTTGGGGTGCAGATTTTCCTAGCCCATTTCAGCACAGCTGAGCCAACTGAGGTGAGCTGAAAGCTTCTGGGGTTTCTGAATTTCAGCTCTGGGAGACACGCTTGTCTCTGGTGTGTACCAGTTGTAGGCAGGCCTTGTGACAGTATGATACTGGCAGAGATTTTGATAGTGCGGTAACTTCTGTAGCAACTTTCTTTATTACTGTTTGATTGATTTCCTTTTTTCCAAGACATTTGTATTTAATGTATACAACATTCCTGGTTTGTTTTGTCTGAGGAACAAAAGGCACTTGCTAGCAGCATGCACTTTTCTAAAGCAGTTTATGTCTGTGCTCACAGAATGTGCCATATTAATGAAAGCAGAGGAAGGCTGGATCGCAGTGCTGCTTTGTGTGCTGCTTTTACTTCGTGTTTGTTACTTGGCTATAAAACAACACTCTGCTAACATTGATATGGAACCTAGTGTGGAGCTGAACAGAGAGGAGTTGTTGAGTGGGGCAGAAGAGTTGATATCATGGAATTGTGTTATTGAAGGAAAGACAATTCCCCCTCCTGCTCACTTCTGCACGGAGCAGTTTCCCACACGTATGTGAAAAGGAGTGCATTGCTGTCATTTTTTGTTTACTGACTCTCGAGATGTGTTGGAGAACCTGCTTTATCACTTGATTATTTGCAGTTGATAAATGATGAGATTTATTTGACCCACCCAGCTGGTGAATTTGTACAGGAGTTCTGAAGTGTGTGTGAGAGAGGCATGGGATTTGTCACCTGTAAAGCCTGGTACTGAGAGGGAGGGAGGGTAAAGGACAATTTTGTGCAGGAGTCTACTTTTTGATGCATTGCCACAAAAAATGACAGAGTTTAAATTCAGTCTGAGCCTCAGGATGTGGACTCAGCATGTAAGTGTGCTTTGCTCAAGGAAAGCTCTGGGTGACTTTTTTCCCACTTCAATATTTACAGTATTTTTTTAATAGGATATGTGATGACAGGACTAGAAATAATGGATGTAAATTGGAAGAGGGGAGATTCAGGCTGGATATAAGAAAGAAATTCTTTCTGGTGATGATGAGGCATTGGAACAGGCTGCCCAGAGAGGTTGTGGATACACCGTCCCTCAAGTTGTTTAAGGCCAGGCTAGATAAGGCACTGAGCAACCTGATCTGGTGGGAAGTGTCCCTGCCTTTGGCAGGGGGGTTGGAACTAGATGATCTTTAAAGTCCCTTCCAACCCAAACTATTCTATGATTCTATGACAGGTTTGAAGGCATTGTGCCTGGAAGGCAAATGACAGGTTAGTCTGTGGTGAACCAATGACAACAACCAAAGCTATGCACTCAGATGAAGCGTGTGAAACTGCTGCTTTCCTCTGGACATTGCAGGAGTTTGCTGTTACTTGAAATGACTGTCATTGCGTGACATTGCCGTCCTCAGAAGAGGCCTGGTCTCTTCTCTGCATGGAACAGAGACACACTTCAGATTCCAGGGCAAAATGCTCTGCTTCAAGCATGTGTAATCTCTCAAAATGTATTTTCTTGAGCAACTACCTGTGCTCCTTTCTCTGTTGTTCCTTGGAGCTGGGTTGTTCCTGCTCCAACCCAGCATGGGTAGCAAACAGGCTGTGGTTTTAAGACTCGCCTTGCAAAAGTTCATGCTGATCATGTTTCTGCTGATCATAGGTCACAACAGAGGACCCTCTACTGAAGTATAAGAAGAGCTTTATGACACCCTAAAAGTATATGTACTGTTGATGTTTTACTGACTTGCATTTAGTCATTAACTGAGGCTGAGGCACATTGTTTGAAACTAGAGGAAGGTCTCTCCTCATCAATGCTGGTCATCTGCAAGACAGAACTGAAACAGAAGGTGTTGTCATAATTTTATGAAAATTACATTTACATTAATGCAGATCTTCCTGGCACCTGGCCGTTTCACTTCCTGGCACCTGGCCGTAGAGGAGGCCATTTTTCACTTCCTCGTTGTTCTTTTCCTCTTTCTATGTTTTTAGCATACCTGCTGCCAACAAGAGCGACTCGGTCAGTGTGTAGGAGACAAACACAAAAATCTTGTGGTTTTCTGTCTTCAGAGATGACAAAACCTATATTTAGGCAGTGTGTGCCATAGTCTCTGCAAATAAATAGGCTGGGCCTATTCAGAAAAAAGAAATGTTACGTATGTTGACACAGGAAGCACAACTTGGTGCTCTCAGAAATAAACAGAAACACCTTGGTGCTTCCAAAGATCCCAGACTGGGAGAACATTTCCATCCCACAGGATTCATTTAGGCAAGGATTAATCTGTTTTATTTCAACTATCTGAAATGTGCTGCACTTACAATGGGAATTCAGTTTCTCACCACTTCAATTCTGTGTCTTACACTACTCAGTGGCTTCTCTGATTAGGACTGGAATGGGTGAATTTGAGTGGAGAAGACTCATCCTGGTGTTAATGTTTTGGAAGGTGATTCAGTGATTGTGGAAATAGCAAATTTGGTTAATAAAGGTTATATTTCACTACCATTTCAGTCCTTAAAACATAGGGAAGCTTATGGAGATAACAGATATGTTCACAAAATTTCAGTCTTTTTTCACTAGTAGAGGTATTTAAATGTGCTATATTCCTCTGTATTGTTAGTGTAAAATTTAAAAGATGTGAAAAGTTGCACCTGGGAACATTTATGAAGAGTGATCACATTAGATGTTCATTCTGCAGCTGCTCTGTAGGCCCATTTGCTAAAACTTTAGGTAATAGCATCTATTGTAGTGAAAAAAATCCTGCTGATCTAATGGAGTTTGGATCATAGAATCATGGAAGTGTTCAAGTTGGAAGGGACCTTTCAGGTCATTGAGTCCAGCCACTGAGTCCAGTCCCGCTCTGACACAAACCATCCCCAGGCCCTATCTTTAAGTTCTCTGTCTACTTGGCTCTTAAATCCCTCCAGGGATTGTGCCTCCATCCAATCCCTGGGCAGCTTGTTCCAATGCTTGACAACCCTTTCAGGGTAAAAATTTTTCCTCACATCCATCCTAACTCTCCCCAGGTGCAACATGAGGCCATTTCCTCTTGTCCCATGGCCTGCTCCTTGGGAGAAGAGACCAAATTTACTTTCTGTTTCTTGTCATGTTGCTGTTATTGAGATTATTGCATCTGTCTCTTGACTGCTGCGTCAAGAGGCCTTCATGGTGTGGGTGCTGTACCCTGAGTGTCACTAGGATGGAGATAAGATGGGGAAAGGTCCATGTGCTGCTCCTGGAGTTGGTGTGCAGAGAGATGAAGAAGGTGTGCAGCCCTCTCCTATTAATTTGCTTTTGAATTCTTCTGCAGAGTGACAAAATCAGTATGCTTGCGTGTATATTTTGAATATTATATCTTCACATTTTGTAACACTGTAACATTGCTGTCACACTGAGTCAAGTGGTGGTGGCTGGTGGCTGGTTTTGCAGTCATTAGCTGACACCTGGCACATTAGTTGAAGATGAGATGGAAACTACATGTGAAGAATAGAAGCAACCTGGTGAAAGGAGAACGAACACCTGTGTGTGCCAGTTCTTGTTTCACACCTGCAGGCTGTTGGCTTCCTTACAGGGGGAGCTTTGTGCCCCTCATCAACAGTTATTGTTGCTGAGTGTGGGTACAGTGTGGTGCTGTGGAGGGCTGGTGTGCTGATGGCGTCTACCAGCCAGTGCCATGGGGTTTTCGACTTTCCCCAGCTGCCAGGTGGTTGTGAGCACTGCTGGGTCTCCTTCAGACTCCTCATGTACTGGAAAAAAATGCAAGTTTTATTATGCTGTGCAACCAAATTCTTCTGGATACTGGTGCTACTTTTTTCAGTTGAGTAACACAAAGAATAAGTTGAATAGAGCAATTATGAGAGGCGGGTTATTTGTGTGTTATTTGTTTAATGTACTTCTTGCTCTTTTGGTTTTAATTTGCACTAGCTTTGCAATTTTTTTCTTTGAGTTTTATTTTTATTTGTTCCTGCTTTTTACCACTGCCTCGATCTCTTGTTTCCTTTCCTCTTGGCTTTGTTCCCATCTGATTTTGGGAAATCCAGTAAGAAGAAGGGGCAGAGCAAGAATCCAAACAGCTGTAATCATACAGGGCTTAGGAGCTTCTTGCCAAACAGGCTGTATTTGTCAGGGCCTCTGATTTTAGCAGTGAATCCCTGATGTGTGAACAGGCCTTTCTCCACAGATGTGAGTTCTGCTCATGGTGGAGGATGGAGGGTTCCACCACGCTGGCATGGCCAGAGGACAGGGCCAAAGGGCAACAGTGAAACAAAGAAACTCACAGTCAAACTTTCCAACCAGGGCATGTATTTTGTAAAGAAACAGTGAAATAGTAAGATGTAAATTCTAATCCCAGCTGGGTTTGGATGAGTCCCTTGGATTCCATTAGCATGGTCCTGCCTGGCAGCCTGGTGACTGAGAACAGGGTCAGGCTCTGGTTGTATGTTTGCCATGGGAAATTGATTAGTTTTGGATATAGATGGGAATATACTGCTGTGAAAAGAACAGTATGACCCATTCTCTCCGTGTTGTTTGTGGTGAAAACGGCATCTTCAAGGTTCCTGTTGATGTCCTCCTAATGATAAACAGCTGGAACTGCATGACCAAATGGGGGCCTTTCGTTATTTCAAGTTAGCTTATATATGATTTCAATTTGTTGTAGAATAACAAGGGGAGAAGTTCCTCACCTGTAACTTTTCACTCTGACCCCCTGTTTAGAAACCTCCTAAGCCTAAATTTGATTATGGTGGCTTTATTCCTATGAGAGTGCTGTCTTCCAGCAGTAAGAACTGGGAGAGCTGGACTGACTTCAATTTGCCTTTGAATTTCTGTGTTTATGCTCCATGAGCCCCAGTTAAGGACTTGATATTCAAGCACTAAAACTGTTCTGCAGTGGATGGTCTGGTTTAAGATGACAAACATAGAAAGGCTGGTGGACTACTGACTCCATAGGACAACCCAAAGAATGCTCTAGGAATGAACTGGCCCTTGGCTTGAAGTTGGAAGGTCTCCAGTATACTCAGGGCTGCCTTATCTGGTAGCTCTTCAATGGTTGTGTATTGGATGAATGTGTTCTCAATATTCTTGGAGAAATAAATTGCCATAACCTGGGCAGCTTCTCACCAGCTGTGACCTTCATGTTTTGCTTCCCAAACCCCCAACTGGGTAAGCTGCATGCAATCCAGTATTTTGTGTTTCTTTGTTTTTCTTTCTTTACTGCTGTCAGTGGCAGAAAATTGCACCTTAAACTCAAAATTAATATAATAAGTGATGAAAGGTGTCATAACCCAACACTGGAAAGAGACAGTCTGTGGTGGTGTATTTCTTGGTCAGTATATTGAAAGAGGCTGGCAAAAATGCTCCTTAGAATTCTATCTTAGTAAGAAAGGGGACATCTTGGATAGTCTTTGATTTAGACACTCTGCATTTTAAGTGTATCATAATTATAACACTCATCACATAACATTAATGAACATCCTCATTTACACAGACAAGATTGGTGAATAGGCATTAATGCCGTTAAAACCCACAAGTGTCCCAAAGGAAAAAAATCAAAAGATCTGTGGAGAAGGCATAACCTTATTATTTATAACAAGGCAAAGCAGAAAATCACCATCCTTAAGTATTGGTAATTGGCTGGAGGGCCCTTAGCAGATGCTGTTTGAAGGTACCAGTGCTTTGCTGCAGGTGGCTGCAGCCTGCCTGGTGGGTGGTTGGGGGATGTGCCCATGGGCATTGCTCTGGCTGAAGCACAGCTGGCTTTGAGAAGCTTGCATTCTATACTTCTGGTCTTGCAGGTGACCTCTAGCTTTGCTTTTCTCTCAGTTGTCTGGATCAAGACCAGCCCTCCTCCCATCAGCTCCAAAAATGAACATGGTGGTTCATCAAGATGCAAAAATACAGATTGAAGGAAGCCATTGTTGTTTTATTGGTGGATCTTGGAAAGTGTTAATGGTGCACCTATCTACTTCTGTTTTTCCATTGTGTGCTGGTACCAGAACAGCTTGATTTGAAGCTGTTAGATTTTCTCCACAGGAACTGATTTCAACACACATGGAAGGTGGATGGTCCTAACACCTTAAAAGCTTCAGTAATGAGAAAACCTAGGCTAAATCTGTGGAGATTTGTAGAACAGCCTGAAGACTACTGGCATGCTTCCGACTTGTCTCAGTACAGGTGTTTCCCCCTTCTTTAGTCCATTCTTTATTCCATTATTTCTTTCTCTTAATAAGACATAAGTGGATGAACGTTCAGCTTCTCATGCATAGAAGATGATGGACTGTAAAAGCAAAAATTGGCTCAGATGATTAACATTTTGGTATGAATTTACATTTTTTGAGGTATCTTCACCCAGACGCCTTTTTGGAAATTGGAAATGTATTGTTTCTGTGATACCCTGTGGGTGGTGTCAGCCTCCAGAAGAAACAAATGTCTCATGTTCTTCCTATCAATTGCTGTTTTTGTTACTCTATCAGGCAATGTGCAGTAAAAGTGTTTCACTATTTCCTTATGGTAGTGTTTTGTCTTCTTCATAGGCTTCCTGCCTCTCTAGTGCTGTTTTCATGTCATAGAACTACATGTTTTGCTACAAGCCAGAGCAAGAGTGAGATTACATCTCTGCTTGGCATGTGACCTATTTAGGGTTTCTGCAGAGAAGCAGAATTGTGTCTGCCATTTAGCTTCTCGTGAATGTAGCTTTAGGGTGCTGCTGGGGGGGCTGTTCCCGGCCACCCCTTCCCCATACCAAAGCCAGGAGTCTTGAAGAAGTTCCTGAATGCAAATGGATACAATGCAAAGTGATTCATTGTCCTGCCCACTGGAGGAAATTGAAATACCATTTCCTCAGTGAATTTCCCACCTTTTTCAAGGGAATGTTTTGAAACTTGAAGTGTTACTTAGTGACCTGTAGCATATTGCAACAAGAGCTTTGTATTCAATAGGTAGCCCTGCACGCTCCTCCTCATCGGAATTGCTGTTTCTCTGGAAGGGCATCCGCAGTCTTTGTACTGCTGCTTTCAAATGTAGTGAACATACATCTTCAAAAAATGGTTATTTTCTTAATGAAATTGTGGAGTACTTGGGTACTGTGAGGAAGGAAATGGGTTAGCCTTTGGAGATCTAGAAACTTAGCTGTGTTTCCAAGAGTCCAAACTTGCCAGAGCAAGGGGCTCTCAGGGCTCTCAGTAGTGGCTTCTGCTGTACTCCAGCCAGGCTGAAGCATCCTTAAACTCCTTAGCAGCAGTTCTGGTTGGCCAGTTTAAGTACCAAGATGAACCTAGAAACCCTTATAGCTGGACAGGGGCTTCTCCAGGTTGCAAAGCTGAGTTTAACCTTTTTATTGAATACCTAGTTGTTCTTTGTGCTCCTGACTTTCCAGAATAACTTCCAAGACAGAAGGTCTTCAGTACCTGAAGAGACCTGTGAGAAAGGTGGAGAAAGACTGTTTGCAGGAGTGTGTAGCAATAGGACAAGGGGAGGTGGTTTAAAACTGGAAGAGGGGAGGTTTAGTTTAGGTAGTAGGAAGAAATTCTTGCTGTGAAGGGGGTGAGTCCTGGGCTCAGGTTGCAGCAGCTGTTCTAGTCCAGCTTCAAAGAAGGCTGTGGAAGAGTGACCTGGAACACCCTGGCATGCCCCAGTGCACACTGAAAACATCAGAGACATGTTGTTTGCTCAAAGGATCCTTCTCTCACACCATGCTTTGCCAGCTGAGGACTCGAAGATCAAAAGAACTTCAAATCCATTGAAACACCTTCTTAAGAGTAGAACAGTGGTGGCTTCCAAGTCATACTGGGTGAAAGCTTCTTGAGACTCCTCTAGGGCAGGAGTAGTGAGGAGAAGGACAAGTGTGCAGTCAGTGTGCAGGGAGGTTTATTTTAAATGAATAGTACCTGCTTTCAGGAGGTGGCGTGGGCACTGCTGGAGGGGACAAAGTGGCTGGTCTGACCAGCCACTGGTGGAGGCCAGTGGATCTTGTGGTGAGGCCTGGTGGGGCAGTGCTGATGAAGAGTTGGGGCTGAACATAGTTGGTGCTCTGACATGGGTACCAATGGGTGCCAGCATGTGTCCCATGGGCTGTGCAGCTGCACCCAAAACAGCTGCAACTTCATCCAGGAGATGTGCTGGCTGTGGTTTCCCCCTCCTTCCACCCTTGCCTCACAGTGCAGCCACAGCCATCTGGCTGTCCTGCCTCCCCAGGGGTTTGGCCCAAGGTGCGGTGCCATGGCTGCAGTGGAGGAAGCTGTATGACCCAGACAGGGTGTTTGTTAATGGGACTGTGTTCTTCTGATCCTTGAAGAAGTTGCATGGCAGCCTGGAAACAGAGTGCAGAGTCTTTTGATTCCAGTCTCAGTAGTAGTAGTAGAATCTCTTGTCTTGAAATCCTGTGTCCACAGGAGTCTGGAGAACCTTCAGAGAGGTCCAGCTGGGAATTAGAGCACAGAGACACCCTGTGGGTCATTGGGTCCCTGTGAGTGTGTGTATCATGATGGTGCATGTATAACTCCTGGGTGAAGGTGAGTGGGACAGATTCAGGTTGTTCAAAACTTCCAGTTGACAAGTAAAAATTGCCTTTTCTGGGGATAGTCTCAAATATAAATCAAGAATTGGCTTTTTTCTCATTAATTTTTCTGACAATGAATATCTCAGCTAAAGTTTTGTAGTTTCCAGGTGGTGGTTGGGGGTGGAAATACAGCACCAGAGAAACTGAATTATTATCTGAACTGATGTTTATAAATGATTTGGCTGTTCTTGAAGTCTTTCTTGGTAACTGAGTGAGAAGGGGAATGCTGGCTGGCTCACACAACAAGGGGGAATTTGGCATGGAAAGGAGAAGGCCAGGAGGGAGGCATGGACTGCAAGGGGACTGATGCTCAAAGCCCAGGAAGTTATGGCCATGAAGGAGCACCAGGGAAACACTGCCATAAAACTTAGGCAGGCAAATCATTAACTTCAAATCCCGATACTTCACTGAGGAAGAAAATGATACCACCATCTCACATTGTAATATCATTTTGGTGACAGCCAGCAAATTGTTGTCAAGTAAATGGGACAGATTGTTGACAATTATTAAATATTCATTTGGAAGAGTAGATTTTAATCTGTGACAGGATCATGTTATCACCACTGTTACTATCCAGATTTATCAGCACCACCATATTCATGCTCTCACATCTCTGTAATGTCTTTGTTCCTTAATGTGCCATGTGCCTGTAATTACTGGTGGCTCTTCTTAATTTAAACACCTTTTTAGTTGCTCATGCTTTCTTAGAAGATTGGCTGCCCAGAACCCTAGGTTGTATCATATATTTCAGAGTTACTGTTTTAGAGTTTTCTAATTTAGCATGTTCCAGGGACACCCACTGTCCATTTAGAACAGACTTTTAACCTAAGGAAAATAAGCCTGGTGTCAGGAGGCTTAAATGTGCTCCACATGGGATGGGAATGCATGGGAAAATATATAGGACTCCACAGTGCAGCAAAGACTGAGCAATGACTTTGAATTAATTACATTAGCTAAACGTGATATTAAAAAAGATAAAGTGATATTTTAGTGTAAGTTCAAAAGGCCTCCAGTCTTCTTTCCATATGTTAAATATGTGAAGATCTTTGTTACTGGCGTTACTCCAACTGGGAGAACTGGAAGTTTTTTTAAGAAAGGAAAATTATAAATTAGTCTTGTGTTTGAGAGATTATTGAGCACTTTTGTTACCTGATAGGAAATCAGTAATGCAGGCTGGTCCTTAGGCACCCCAGTATTCCTTTATGCTGGAGTAATTCCCAGCTGAGCAATTACAATCTTAGAATCACAGAAAGTTTTGGATTGCAAGGGCTCCTCTGAGGCCATCTAGTCCAGCCCCCTGCAGTGAGCAAGGACATCTTGCACAAGATCAGGTTGCTCAGAGCCACATCAAGCCTGGTCTTGAATGTCTTCAGGGATGGGGCCTTCGCCAACTTTTCAGACAACTGGGGGCAATGTCTCACCACCCTCATGGGGAAAAGCACAAGAATTAGGACAATTGTTTGGTCTTTGGTGCCCCAAGAGCAGCCCAGAATGACCAGTACAGTGTGCAGAATCTGGCTTGTGGTTGTAATGCGACTGCAGGATTGAAGGGAGGAAAAATGCAACCAAATCTGTGCTGCTTTTTAAGGAACTTGACTGCAGAAGTTGGAAGGGATCAGGATGGAGCTGTGGTAGGACATCTGGGTGGTAGAGCTCACCCTCATCTGTGTAACTGGATACAGCAATTTAGTGAGCATCGGATGCATACACAGGTCACTCTACTAGCAGGAGGAGGATGTAAGTAGCATGAGGCTTCAAGGCTTCCTAGAGTGAGTCCCTCAAACCTGAGCTACATGTAGCTCCAGGGAGGCTTTTAAAAGTTACAACCTTTTCTTCAGCTTGCCTCAGCTGGTCACTTCAAGGCAAAAACCTTCCTCCCCTTGGTTTTTTCATACAATTCTTTACTACCTCTTATAGGGTGAAAAATTACATTTTTTCTTCTGTTCTGTCCTAAGGTGAAGCAGTGGTGTAGTGCAGTGTACTTTAGGGACTCATCTTCTTACCATCAACTTAAAAGAATCTCCCCTATGGTATTATGAATGTAGACAGAGGCTGAAAATGGGTTTTATGTATCTGAGACACTGGCATAGTTTAGCATTTTATGTCTATGAATAGCAGCATTGCAACCATGTAAAAATAGTAACTCTCTGCAGAGGAATTCAAACTTTTTGTTTCCTTTGTAATGTCTTGAGATTACAGGAGTCACTGGGGACTTCAGTGAGGGGATCAGATATAACACGCCCAAAAAACAAGATGTCTTTTTCCACAACAACTAACCTGCTCACAAAAATAGCAACCCAGAATGGATTATCATCAGTATAATAAAGACAGAAATATTTCACTTTAGGGAAACATATCTAATAATAATAGCCTCAGTTACTAAATGTGATTTGGTTTTGGTGGTTTTAAACTTATTTTATGACTCAGGCTTGAATAATCAGGGTACTATTTGGAACATAAAATCTATAATTCCCTGAATGTGAGTTCTCGATGTCCACACTTTTGTTTTGATGCTTACTTTTATCTTTCCTTGCTGTTTGGGGGTACACCTGAAAAATGTTTTTAAAACTCTTGCCTGTGAATTTTGCTCTCCGGAGAGCTTGGTATGGATGGCTGCTTTCAGCAAGAGCAACAAGACCTGATTCCAAGCAGCCAATCATTTCACATCATTGGTGTTTGAGAGATTTAGAATCATAGGATAGAAGCATAGAAAGTGTCTCACCACCTTCGTGGGGAATAACTTCTTCCTGGTGTCTCATCTAACCCTGGCCCTGCTCTAGTTTCAAACCATTAGCTCCCCTTAACGCTCCATGCCCTGGCAAACAGCCCCTCCCAGCTTTCCTGTAGCCCCTTCAGGAACTGGGATGTAACTATGAGGTCCCTCTGGAGCCTTCCCTCCTCCAGGCTTAACAGCCCCAGCTGTTTGAGCCTGCTCTTGTAGCAGAGGGCCTCCTCTCTCCAGCAGTTCCATGTCCTCCTGAGGGCTCCAGGACTGGGTGCAGTAATTCCAGGTGCGTCTCACCAGAGCAGAGGCAGAATAACCTCTCTCTACCTGCTGGCCACGGTTCTTCTGATTCAGCCCAGGGTACAGTTGGCTTCTGGGCTGCAGTTGTGTTGAGGCCTTTGCAGATTACGCTCTGTGATAAACACAAAAGGTGGAACATACACTCGAGTGCCTGTGCACTGCAGAGATAGGATCTGCAACCAGAACTAGGGCAGATTTTTATCTCTTAATCAAGGCAGTGTCAAGCACCTGTACTGGCCAGTAGCACTGGTGAAGTCCTCAGCCATTTGCAGTGTGGTGGTTGCCTGGTGTAGTTGCTGTAATGTTTGTTTTTTAGGGAGGTCCTGATTCCACTCACTTATACAAATAGTTTTGTAGAGGTCAAATAATTCATGTTCTCTCACCTAATTCTGTGCTGCATACCAGAACTGCAAACCAGTTTGAAAAAAAACTGCAAAGGGCAAAGTTTATCCCTGACAGAGAAACTTTTACAACTCGCTGAAATGTGGATATGAAGAAGCAGAGAGAGCAGCTTCTCACTGTAATTCACTCCTATTTGTGTTTCTTAACAGGGCTGGAACAAACAGATTTACTCTGTTCCTCTTTTTAAAAAGAAAAGGTACCTGCTTTAGAAGCAAGGGATTAACTTCTAGTACAATTGTAAACATGAGAAAGAGCAGGACAATAGTCCTATGTCCGAAGAATTCTCAGATAAGGTAGAAATGGACTTTGTTGGGATGGAAATGCTCTTCAAAAGCCATCTGTTCCACCCCCCTGCAGTGAGCAGGGACATCCTGCACAAGATCAGGTTGCTCAGAACCTAATCAAGCCTGGTCTTGAATACCTTCAGAGGTGGGACTTCCACCACCTCTCTGGCCAACCTGGGCTGCTGTCTTACCACCCTCATGGTGAAAAACTTCCTAATGTCTCATCTAACCCTGCTCTGTAGTTTCAAACCATTTCCCCTCATCCCATCACTTCCATGCCCTGACAAACAGTCCCTCCCCAGCTTTCCTGTAACCACTTCCAGTTTTTGAGAGGCCACTATGAGGTCTCTCTG